>ML793299.1:164850-183134 GCA_009831015.1 Picea engelmannii | reverse complement strand
ATGATTATTTATTAATAATATTAATTAATTAATTAATAATTTATTTATTGATTAATATATGTTGATTAATTAATTAATTGATTAATTAACACATTTAATGTTGGGTAACGAATTAAAGACTTAATAACTTTTAATTTATTATTAGAAAACTTTACGTATGCAGGGATAAAGCATTCAATGGAGGGATAGGGTATTGAATGGAGGGATAAGGTGGGTGGCATTAAAGGAAGGTAGGAGGTGGTGAATGGGGGGAGGATATGAGGGGGCAGAGACATTTAAGAGAGGGACTTTTGGAATTTTGGGGGTAAGGGAGCATTTTGAGAGTAGGGACTGTATTTTCTATTTGGGGTATTTTTTTTCTGGTCTAGAGTTTGGGTGGACTGTTACAGGGGTGCACCAGTTGCTAGGATTTTTGGGCTTGGGGGGCAGGAATTCTCACGAAATCCTGGAGCTAGGGAGCTGGATAGGCTTTGTTTCTAGCTAGAAGGGAGGAAGGATTCAGTTTTGGGCAGAGTTTGGGCAGAGTAGCAGTGAGGACAGACGGAGATTGGAGAAATAGTATTAGACATAGGTATGTATTTTCATGAATATGTTGTGTTATGTGGTTGTTACATTAATTTATTTTCATGATGTTCATAAATAAACTTTATGTTGAATAATAAACGATTATAAGATGATGATTAAATTGTACAGGATATAAAAAAAAATTATTCTGTATTTTAGCTTGTGTTTTATAAGGCTCTGTGGGGACAGAGACCTTACATACTACTTGGGTAGGCTTGTCTCAATTCTCATTGGGAGAGTTTGAAGAGGGTGGAAGTTCACAAGTATCGTTTAATGTCTTAAAATCATTTAAATTTAATGTGTTATAATAATTTAAATTTAATTTTTCAAATTTTCAAATTTGAAATGTGTTATATAGGCTAATGTGGAGAGGAGAGTACCTAAGAGTGTGTTTAGGAGGGATACTGTGATTGATGAGGAATTAGAGGAAGCACCCATATTTGGAAAGTATGTGTTCATTCAGGATGATTCATAAATGTATGTTTTTAACTTTTATCAAATTTTTAGTTTATATCCTTTCCTATTCAACGCTTTGATCAATTATTTTGAAATATATAGAACCCCTAGAAAATTTTATCGTTGTCTTAAATGGTGTACATTCAAATTTATTTAAGGTTAGATCATGATGAAGACCTAATTTTAAACTTGAACATTTGAATATTTGAGAACAGACTCTATTCCACATCAGAAAAGAGAAAGTTTCTAAATTTTCTTTCATTGCATTCCTTTCTTTCTTGTCCAAGAATGGCATAGTATGGACATTTGTTTTTTCTACATACAACAAAGTGAATTCCTTCTTTCCAGGGTATTGTCAAACTCTTAACTAAATTGGTTACTAATCACAAAAACCAACATTCAATTAGATTTACAAATAAGCACACACATATTGTATATGTTAACTAGCTCACACATATTGTATATATGAGCTATCTCACACATAATTTCAAAGATCATTTCATTATATTTAATATGAATACATCCCATTTAAATGGTTTTTGAAGAATGACTTAATATACATGTGCAGATTTGTGTTTTTCTCATGTACATGCAAGATTATATGAGAACATCTATTCCACTGCAAAAAGAGGAGATAAGTATTTTCCAGAAGAATGGTTTTTAAAATGAAGATTTGTAAACTTTTTTAGATAATAATTAGTTTTTTTTAAGAATGTCTTAATATGGAGATTTATGAGTCCTTTAGTTTGAAAGGACATTGTGGAATTTGATTATATGATCACTGTAGAAGAAGAGAGAAGTATTTAACTTCTTAGGAGATTATTATTTTATTCTTGTGTAAATATGATCAAATAACATCACCTGGGATGAGAATTTCTGAAGGATTTGGGACCTTATCCACCAGGAGAATTTCACCTGAAGGATTTTGGACTCTATCCACAAGGAGATAAGTATTTCATTGGAAGAATGACTTAATATGGAGATTTGATAATTTTCTTCATACATAGTTCTATATTTATTTTCAGATTATTATCTAACTCTAATTCACAATTTGTTTTACCAAGAACACAATAACATCACCTGGGATGAGAATTTCACCTGAAGAATTTGGGACCTTATCCACAAGGAGAATTTCACCTGAAGGATTTGAGACTTTATCCACAAGGAGATAAGTATTTCATTGGAAGAATATCTTAATATGGATATTTGTGAATTTTCTTCATACACAGTTCTATATTTATTTTCAGATTATTATCTAACTCTAACTCACAATTTTTTTTACCAAGAACGTATATTTTCTCTTTAAATTTTTGTAAGATTCTAGATAAGATTTACAAATTGTTTAAATCATGTACTCTTAATTGGATAGTAATTATCTTAAATCTGTTTAACTATGGTTGGGTATGCTATTATTTCTTATTTCTTTATTTAATATTTAGTTACAATATATATATGTTAATATGTGTTATTTGTTTTTTTACTATTGTTTCTTATTGTTATAGATGTATAAGTTATAGTTGGTGGAAAATATGTTTACAATGCATTTTGTGGGAAAGAGTATGTTGGAGGATGATACTTAACTCTTTTGGTATGTATGTCAATTTTGTTTTAATCACAATTTTTTAATTCTGAATTATTTCGCATGTTTGAATTGTAAATTTTTAATTTTTGAATTCCATTTTTTTGCAGGTTTGAATTGCAGGTATGAAGTGATCTATCTTAAAGCGATGGCTTAGAGTCCATAATTTTGGAGTTAAATGTCTTAGTTTTTTTATCATCCTAAAATGGATGTAGAACTTATGTATTTTACAATGTAATTATTTAGACTTTGATTTTAATATATATATATATATATATATATATATATATATATATATATATATCATAATTTTGGAATTCAAAATAGAAATTTATTGTCTCATATTTGATTTCTCAAAGTTGATGGAAAAAACGTGGCAAAATTGATGGCACCGCACTCCTCAGAGCACGACCGCACTCACCGAACCTTCTTTCTTCTCGACCCGAAGAACTCCAAGGTTCTTCTATTTCCCTATCGGGAAATATCTACCCACAAGTTCTCTTCGGCGCGACCCTCTCTTCCTTAATTTTGGAGGATCGAAACTCGCGACTTCATGAGTCCTACAGTCGAGCGCTACACCTTCGGGTCCCCGAGAACCGATGCCTGAGTCAAACGCTGACTTTCTCCCTCCGCTATCAGGACTTTGTTCTATCGCGTCTTCGCGCCTCGCGACACCAAACACTTCGGTTTCCAACCTCCGATACCCGATGTGCCGAAACACCGATGTTGGGACTTCCGTGCTGTTGCAATCTCGCCACTCGTAACTTCGCTACTATCATGGTCAAATAACTTCTACGTCGACTCCCGATACCCGAGATGCCGAAATACCGAAACTCGCGATCTCGCTCCCTCGTGACTTTGCGATTTATGTTGCCTAATCTTGGACACTTGTCTCACGAGATCCCGATAGGCGATCTCGTGAGTAATCCAACGCCCTAGATGACTTGGATAAATGTGCTACCCCTCCTGGAATTTGAATCCCTCGGATATTCTCGTCGTAACCTCCTCGCACCTTCGTGGGATCCGACGATCCATGGAACTTCACGAAACCTCTTCGAAGAATTTCGACCGTCCACTCTTTCCTAAAAGAGTTTCTACGAGATGAACACAATACTTCCCCACGAAGTCTTGTTCACCTGCACGTGAACCTTTAACACTTGTTCGAACACTTCGATGCACAATTCCTTTGTGCAATTTCTCAACCAATTCGGAGGCTTACTCCTCCTGAGCTCATTCTTGACTTCTCAAGTCCTTCTAAGAACTTCTTGCGCGCACTCCTTGCGGAAAATATTCAACTTTGTCTAAGTGTCAAAGTCTTCGACCCTGCGCACTCCTACAATAGCAGTCTTAATCCCCTTTGCTAAAAATCGCAACTCTGAGTCTAAAATTATCCTGCGCACACCTTGCACGGCTTCGGTGCCAAATCTGCACTTCTGGAAACTTAGAACAAAAGTTACCTCTATCTGAAGCCCTATGTCAACGCACTCCTTGCAGACAAATTCAACTGCACCCCTTGCAGGAATCCTCTGGCTCATAATAGAGAAACAATTGAAACTAACTCCTTGGTTCCCCAGACTTAAATTCAACCATGAAATCACATACACAACATATAAAACAAGTGTATAACAGGAAGCAATCATTCATGAGCATAACATCAATACACAGAGAAACAACACAAACTATGAAATTGAATTAAAGCTTCCTTCTATTAATTCAAATGCCTGTACATGGGTGTTTTCATACAGTCTCTCTGTTTTCTCTTCTCTTCTCCTGAATGCTTGACAAAAATACAATGATACAATGAGGGTGTCTATATCCGTTTTCCCTCTCGAACTCTAGCTATCAAATCCAGACTTAAAAATCCTATCTACTAGCATTAACTAAATTAAATGCCTCCTATCTACCAAAGGACGAGAGCTTAAAGGATCAAGGTCCAATACAATATACAAATGTGCTAACATAAATGGTTCATTTAAGGCTTGCGCTACAATCCCAAAGCACTTCAGAAATTTGGGTTTGATTATCCAGCTGATCTCCGCTTGATGTGTTGGCTCGCTTGATGAGTTGGTGATGCTCCTGCATCATACTCCTCGGCTTGAAAACTTTCATGGGCTCCTGTCCATGGGCTCCTGCACGGTCTTTCCATGCTTCTGTATCACTTCTTCGGTCTCCCAGCTGACATCTTCCACGGGATGATTCTTCCACTTGACTAGATACTCGAAGTATTCTTTCCTCCTGGTCTTCTTACCCACTCGCTTGTCCAGTATGCATTCCATCTGCGGCTTTTTACCCTGCCACATCTTCATTTCAAGCTCCTCCATTTCTCGCTTTATGTCAGCGATCTCTTTATCCATTTTTGTTGTGCTCATCAACTCTGGGCTCTTCTTTTCAACATGCTTATGGCCTTCAGTATCCATCTTGCTGTGTTTATCAGCCACCCTGGCAGACCTGCTGCTATCACTCTGCATCAAGAGTGTCTCCAGATTCATCTTACAGTCCTGTTGACTGTCTCCTTGATTGTTTCCTTCCTACAAACAATCATTACAGAGTCCTCCAGTTCTCTGTCTTTCTCTTACCTCTTCTATCTGCAATATACAAACAGAATCCCGCTCTAATACCAAACCTGACGGCACCGCACTCCTCGGAGCACGACCGCACTCACAGGACCTTCTTTCTTCTCGGCCCGAAGAACTCCAAGGTTCTTCTATTTCCCTATCAGGAAATATCTACCCATAGGTTCTCTTCGGCGCGACCCTCTCTTCCTTAATTTTGGAGGATCGGAACTCGCGACTTTGCGAGTCCTACAGTCGAGCGCTACACCTTCGGGTCCCCGAGAACCGATGCCTGAGTCAAACGCTGACTTTCTCCCTCCACTATCGGGACTTCATTCTATCGTGTCTTCGCGCCTCGCGACACCAAAAACTTGGGTTTCCAACCTCCAATACTCGATGCGCTGAAACGCCGATGTCGGGACTTCCGCGTTGTTGCGATATTGACACTCGCAACTCCGCTACTCTCGTGGTCGAATAACTTCTACGTCGACTCCCGATACCCGAGATGCCGAAATATCGAAACTCGCGATCTCGCTCCCTCGTGACTTTGCGATTTATGTTGCCTAATCTTGGACACTTGTCTCACGAGATCCCGATAGGTGATCTCGCGAGTAATCCAATGCCCTGGCTGACTTCGATCAACATGCTACCCCTCCTAGACTTTGAATCCCTCAGATATTCTCATCGTAACCTCCTCGCACCTTCGTGGGATCCGACGATCCACGAAACTTTGCGAAACCTCTTCGAAGAATTTCGACCGTCCACTCTTTCCTAAAAGAGTTTCTACAATATGAACACAATACTTCCCCACGAAGTCTTGTTCAACTGCACGCGAACCTTTAACACTTGTTCGAACACTTCGATGCACAATCTCTTTGTGAAATTTCTCGATGAATTCGAAGGCCTACTCCTCCTGAACTCATTCTCGACTTCTCAAGTCCTTCTGAGAACTTCTTGCGCGCGCTCCTTGCGAAAAATCTTCAACTTTGTCTAAGTGTCGAAGTCTTCGACCCTGCGCACTCCTGCAGCAGCAGTCTTAATCCCCTTTGCTCAGAATTGCAACTCTGAGTATAAACTTAGCCTGCGCACGCCTTGCATGGCTTCGGTGCCAAATCTTCACTTCTGGGAACTTAGAACAAAATTTACCTCAATCTGAAGCCCTATGTCAACGCACTCCTTGCAGACAAATTCAACTGCACCCCTTGCAGGAATCCTCTGGCTCAGAATAGAGAAACAATTGAAACTAATTCCTTGGTTCCCCAGACTTCAATTCAACCATGAAATCACATACACAACATATAAAACAAGTGTATAATAGGAAGCAATCATTCATGAGCATAACATCAATACACAGAGAAACAACACAAACCATGAAATTGAATTAAAGCTTCCTTCTATTAATTCAAATGCTTGTACATGAGTGTTTTCATACAGTCTCTCTACTTGCTCTTCTCTTCTCCTGAATGCTTGACAATGATACAATGAGGGTGTTTATATCCTTTTTCCCTCTCGAACTCTAGCTATCAAATCTAGACTTAAAAATCCTATCTACTAGCATTAACTAAATTAAATGCCTCCTATCTACCAAAGGACGAGAGATTAAAGGCTCAAGGTCCAATACAATATACAAATGTGCTAACATAAATGGTTCATTTAAGGCTTGCGCTACAATCCCAAAGCACTTCAGAAATTTGGGTTTGATTATCCAGCTGATCTCCGCTTGATGTGTTGGCTTGCTTGATGAGTTGGCGATGCTCCTGCATCAAAAATTAACTAGTAATGAACTAATGTTTTGTATATTTTCCTTTTTACAATGCATTAAATTAAACATCAAACTCTTAAATACTTTTCTACTATGTATTAATTTAAATGTTTTATTTTATGTTCATTGTGGATTGTCAAAAATATGATTCTCTGAGATGTGTTAAATAAATTGGTTACAATAAAAATAAATAAAAGAAAGATATGCATATGAGATCTGTTAAATAAATTGGTTACAATAAAAAAAACTAAAGGAAAGATATGCATATGAGATTTGTTAAATAAATTGGTTACATCTAGATGCACTTAACTAATAAAAAAAACTAAAAGAAGAAATTTTGCATGATCTACCAATTTCCTTTCAGAAAACTTGTGTTTGATTTTGGAAGAAAGTAACCAATGCGGAATTCAAAGGAGGAAGTATGCATTCAAGTATTGTATTTTAGAGATGCCAAGGAACAACACATACCCCTTGTACAACTCAAATAATATGTATGAAAGGGAATTACATTATGAAAATGATTTGCAGGCTATGGTTTAGTATTATTCACATAAACCCACATTTTTGTAAGGGTCTTCACCTGACTTTAGGCAAGGTTGTTTTAATTTCCTTAACTTTGTTAGAGAAGAGATCTAATAATTACAATTTATTTCACTTGACTTTAAGCAAGATTGTATTAATTTCCTTAACTTTGTTAGAGAAGAGATCTATTAATTACAATTTAATTCTAATGATTAACACTTCTAAATAAGTTTACATAAAAATAAACTTAATTATTAAAATGAATATTCTAAATAATTTCAAATTTTAAATGTAAATCAACTTAATAATTAGAATGAAGATATTGGTATATATATGATATTATTAGTAAAGTGTTATTACAACAAGTGGAAGAGATGTTTAAATTGCTTTTAGTTGTTAGAATATTGATTTAAAAAATGAAAAAAAAAAATACCACTTAAAGAAGTCAATGCTTTCAAATCTAGGATAGAAGAGATGTTCAACTCTTCTTTGACTGGTGCAATAGTAATACAAATAAAATTCTCAAGATAGAAGAGATCCAAATTAATTATAGGTAATATTTATAAAATAAAATATTGAGATAGAAGAGATGTTCGACTCTTTTTTCGTTTCTGTGATAATGATAAAATAAAATGCTCAAAATGATGTGATAATAAAATAAAACCTTAAAATGGAAGAGATGATTAACTCTTCTTTAATTTTATCATGTAGTCATTAAAAAAATGCTAAATCTAGAAGAAATATTCACCTCAAAGTTCATATACCCTTAATAAAATAAAATCTCAAAATGAAAGAGATGTTTTTAACTTTTCTTTAATTTTGAGAACAATAATTAAAAAAAATATTCAAAATAAAAGAGACGTTCAATTCAAATTTAAATTATATTTAATGCTCGTAAAATAAAATAAAAATCAAAATGAGTTAAAATTTGAAACAAGATATTATTACATTATAAAAATATAAAATATGTTTAACTTTTTTTAAAATTAATGCAATATTATTAAAATAAAATGGAAAAAAATACTATTGAAAAAACTAAGTGTTCAATGGAAATGGTGTTTAACAATTTTTTAGTTTAAAATAAAATGATCACAATACAAAAAGAATACAACTCAATTTTGATTGGTGTAATGCTCATAAAATAATTTTGATTGGTGTAATGGTTGAAAAACACAGATAAAATATGGTTGAACCATATTTTATCTGTGTTTTTTAAGAATGATTCGAAGTTTTTTATACATACCCTTTTTAAATATCTTATTTGAAAATATGGTTGAAAATAGTCAAAACAAGTCATCAAATTCTTGAATGTACTTTCAATGAAAAATAAAAAATTATGGAATGTACATGTGCCACTTGTTTAAAAACATCGTAATGGCATTCCATCTTCAATTATTCATTCATGATTGACTTTAGACATTTTCCATTTTCTAACTTTTTTTATTATTATTATTGAACTTCTATTAACTTTATGCGCACTGCACATACCAAATGACTATATTGACAACTTGTGACATCTGACTGGTAGTCTTGAAAGTGAACATGAGTATGGGTTTGATAACTTTCTTGAAAAAAATATCCTTTCAATACAATGGATCATCTTTCATATATAAAACCGTTATCATCTAAATCTTCTAATAGCCTCATCTTTTTTTTTGTGCATCGCATCAAATAATATTTCACATTTTTAGTGTTGTCTGCAGGTGCAACCATAGAAAAAACATCTCCTGCAAATAATTGGATATATTGGACAACAAATAGTTCATGTTAGATTATCACACAAGTACATCTACAAGTTATTTGAAAAAATTTAAACATAAAAATACCTTCTCTAACAAGATCAAAAACTCTATCGCCTTCAACTGACACTATAGTTTCATTTGATTCCATCTCCTCTGAGATTGCAAGTGACATTTTCCCTTTTACATTAAGTTTGGTATGTCTCCAATCTTTAACATATCCTGCATTTTCGTTTTTGCAAATATCTATGGATTATGTGTCCTCTATGAAAACTGAACAAAAATAAGACTCATTTCTTCTATCAAATGAAAACGCATTTTGAAAACGTTTTGTTTTAACTGAATGTATTTTTCGTATCCTAGGTATTGTACTGATGTCATATGAGATTAATCTATTAACCTCTTGTATTCCAACATACCAAAAAAACCTGCACAAGACAAGAACTTCTTAACTTGAAATCTCTCAAGAAAATGATTGAAGTTTGAATATAAATTTGGACACGTTCAAAAAACATATCCTGTGTACATGTGTAACATTTATATATAGACACACATGTGCACATCCCTTGATGGATTATATTCATGGCTTAACACCATTTTGCACCATTCAACAACTTGTTCAGCGAATTCAAATCGATCGACATGAGGGTTCAGATGATACCTTCAAAGTGCTCATTTTATACATGCCCCCGCACCATCGTGCTCTCCTTTTCCATGACCAATCTCAAAAAAATTCCAACAATGTGTAATGTTTAATTTTTTATGAAGACGGAATAACCAATACAATGATCGTGAAGACTTGAACTGACTCTCACACCCATTTGACCATATCCAATGTCAATCGAATCTAATTTTGTGTTCTTTCAATGAATCATAAAATTTATCAAAACAATGTTGTACATAATGTGTGTCGTGTGCTTGATCATCACTTATATAAAAGTGATATTCTTTCATAACATGTTGATTGTCGTTGGTTCTTTTTATGTTATCAAGACTCCATTGAACATGTCTATATGTCTATACTTATGATCTCCATTACATCCCCAACATTGCATAGGTGTTTTCCTTGGCCTTTTCCCACCTACTTCAGCCATCTTGAGCTCCCTCAAAACCAGTTGTCCTTGAGGATTATTTCTAAAAAATGGTGTCTTGTTCCCCTTCTTCCTCTACTCTTTCTTAAACTTCCTCTTGTATTCCCAAGCTCTCTGAAAAGTAGGATTTCCTTTATGTTGATCATATAAACACGTTTCCTTCCTTATGGTTTCTTCCATAGTTTTAGGATCATCATACTAGATTTTGTCACTAATAAAAGATGGAAGACCACTCAGATATCTCTGGATCTTGATTGTCTCATCCTTGATGAAAGGGACATAATTCAACAAGTCTAGAAATATCCTTTCATATTCATCTATATTCATGATGCCCAATTTAAGTTCAAAGAATTATCTCATCTTTTTTTCATAGTATCTCTTGGTTAAGTATTTATTTTCAAAATGTTTCTTGAATTCCCTCCATGTGACAACCTTCTCTCTTATGTGTTGCACTTGCACAAACTGATCTGACCACCCAGATGCCTTTCCTTTCATCTGATAGATTGCAATTCTTCCTTCTGCATGAGAGGAATAATTATGTAATTGGAAATATTTCCTCATGCCCAGTAGCCATGTCTCAACCTCTTAATATTTCTGGTGCTCTCCATCAAAAGTAGGAGGTTTGATCTTATTCATTTCACCCTTCAGTTCATCCACTTCATATCTCCTATGCTTTCTAGTAGGAGATGGACTTGGACTATTGTGTGGCCTCCTTTTGGAATGAATTTGGAAGTGATGGCAATGTCTGTTACCACTTCTTTCTCTTCTTTCCACATCAGGGAACCTGTGGATCCCTAATTTGTTGGTTCCACATTCCTTATCCAAATTATTTTCAATTATTTCCAGGATCTGCATCCACTTCATAATGAAGTCTTCTTATTTTCGCTTGTCTTTCTTAAGCCTTTCTTTATCTTCCTGGTGAATTTCAACATCTTTTTGCAATTCTTTAATGATTTTCATCATGTCCAAGTCTTTATCCATTTATTATCCATGCCCATTGGAGTTTGTTCCTTCAACTTCCAAATGGACATCCATTCCTCTTATTTCATCCTCCAAACTGTAAGCGTCCCATGCCTCCATTTCTCTGCACTATGTAACGATTCGGTCTGGTTTTGACAATTGCTAACTTTGTAAAATGTGCAGACAACCAAAATTTGTCAGGCTATCAATCCTTATTAATTTTTCCATAATAACTTAAACAATCTGATTCACAAAAGAATATCAGACTCCATTTTCTACGGGTCCTTGTTCGATCAAGAATCCCCACGGCTCTATCTCTGAGCCCTGTTCTATTATACAATTCACTTTTGGGTGCTAGCCTCATTTCCTTCAGCCCTTAATTCACATGTGACCATGACTGTGACCAAGTACTAATAGTTGGGCACTTATCTGGAGCCTTGAAACTTCAGGGCTCTAGAGCTTCAGAGGTTTCCCTTTTTTCACATCACAAACATAACAAAACATTGAATTGGTGAACTCGCAAAGGGTGGTGGATCTACGGTCCATGTTCCCTATTCAGGTCTATGGTGGATAGGATCTATGAAAATCCAAGATTTGGAGGTTTCCAAAGAATATCACAACAAATTTCCAGTAGTGATGAATTGGTGAACTCGCGAAGTGGGGTGGATCAATGGTCCTTTCTTCCCAACATCCAATGACTAATAATTACTAGGGAACTCTGGGTTTCGGGAGTTTCGGACTGTCCATACTCTCAATCCTTCTGGAGTGTCAAGTCTCCAAACCTTGGAATCTGACACCACGTGTCCCCTGTGACCAACGGTTGAGATTAACTCTGGCCTTCAAGATTTCTCTACTCAATGCTAACTATATCACCTTTCCTATGGAGTACCAAGTCTTTGGAATTCACGATCTAGTGCCACACATCTATTGGGGTCAAGTTATCATGGTATCAGTCTAGTTAAATACTTTTCCAAGGTTTTAAATACTTTATATAACCATCAGAGGCCCCACCATCCATGCTTGAGAGGAGTGCCTCATGGCGAATCAGTAGAATCAGACATGTGGCCCAATCATATGGGTGATATATGTGACATTCTGACTGGAATAACCATTCTTGACAAGTTCTTAACTCCTTGACATGTGGAACCCATTCGATGTGTCCATGCCATTTCAAGTGATGTCATCAAGCCACATCGCTTCGAGACTTCGAGCTTCGGGGATTAAGGAGATTTCACACTAGAACACTCCAATTCTCCCAAACCTTGAACTTCTGAACAAGTTGATCTTCTGACATGTGCCCCTTTTGATGAACATTCTGAATTAACTCTGGACTTCAGGACTTCGGGAGTTTTCGATGCTTTTGCTCCCTTTTTATGACAAGTAACTTCAAACAGCTAGAGCGACGAAGTATTGAAAGGCTTCAGTGGTTAACCACCATGCTCCTTTTCCCAGATCTGACGGTTGTGAAGGATCTTCCTTCTCCTGAAAAAATCCTACATTCCAAATTATAACTCTTTGGCCCAATACCACGGTTGTGGTGGTATCCTTCCTCTATAGGTTTTCTTGAACTACTATACTTCCTGATCATATGAACACAATCCAAGTTTTCACATAGTGCATTCCTGACACTTAGGAACACTATAAAATTTGAATTTTGTCCCTCTCAACAACAATTCACTATGAAAAAATTTCTTCATTAACCACTTATTCAGCCCATCTAGGCTTAGTGTTGAAACCATGGCTCTGAAATTGAATTTTGTCCCTCTCGACAACAATTCTTTCCCGAAACTTTTTCTTCAACTTCCACTAACATGTTCCATCGAGGATAAGTGTTGAAACCATGGCTCTGGTACCATTTTGTAACATCCTCAACCACCCAAGTCGGTCCATGATACTCTAGATAACGCTATGATACAATTATGTAACACCTCGGCCACCCAAGCCGAGCCATGCTACTCCAGATAACATTGTTATACCATTCTATAACATCCCCGACCACCCAAGTTGAGCCATGCTACTCCATATAACACTCTGATACTAATTTTTAATGTTCCTAGCCACCAACAAACCGAGCATCATCACTGAGTAAACATCTTTTGCGGAAATATTCACATATAAACTTAACAACAATAAATAGAGATAACATTAAAGCATACATGCAACGAAACACAAGAAAACATTACAAGAATTATAGACATGCACTAAAATACATCATTTAACCATTAAATCTAGAAAAATATACTTATCTCTTAATTGAATTACACCAACTACGTACATACCTTCCACAAACCTCCCAGCCTTAGACCATGATATTCATCACTCTCAGCAGTGGGTCACCCGAAACCTAGGACTAAACTCCACTAGGAAAGGGATTCCTAGGATAGGTAGGGACAATAAGAAGTTGCATAGTACAACATGAAGTGTTTCCTCCAAGGAGCCACTTACACCCACAGCTCACAGACTCTCGTTCCCCACATGCCTATCCCACCCCAGGAGTGCACAACTTCACTATCACATAGTCTGTCGGTTGTTACGCCTCCCTTTTTGGGTCTTCAATAACAGGGTGGATCAAGAATTCTTAGAGCTATGTAGTTGCTATTGGACTCCCTCTAAGAGAACTCACTTCCTCATCACACTCTCTCACCTGGAGAGAGTTGCTCAGAGTCATGACAACCTGCTTCTTCTATCCTCGGGACTGAAAACCCACTTCTTCACTCCCACTCCTCAACACACTGGCATGGTGATGGCATCACAGAAACTGAGTGTGGGGAATGGTACTGACAGGAAAAAATGCAGGAAACCCCAGGGCATAGGTGCAATGAGGGTAACAATTTGTCTTGTTACACAGAGGTTCGAGGTGTTTCATGACTTCCACAATGGCATTCTAAGGTTACTGTGTGCTTGTTGGGTGCATTCGTTAATCAGGGTAATGGATGGCCAGCCTAGCTCGAATGGTGAGAATCCTCAGAAAATGGTTAGAATGGTGAGAATGGTGAGAATGCCCCCCCATAAATATGCATGCATATTGGATGACACTTGGCTCTCTAGGATCACATTCCTCCCCAATTGGCACTCGTTCCTCTCCCTAAAGCAACGTAGGATAAATTATTATCCTCTTTAAATATTTTAGAATAATAATATATTATTCTATTAGGCTTTTAAGCTTATCCATTTTATTCAATCTCTTAGCCGCCTCCCTTGCCCAACCTAGTGGAGTTCATCCCCATTTTTGTTTCTTCATGGTCGATCTACACACATTGATGTTGTTATATTAATAATATGAATATTTACATGTACAAAACATGCTCTTGACCTTTAACATATAGGCTCCTGGCCTAGTCAACACATAAGCCTACCAACTTATAAATACTTGGCTCACCATCCTACAAAACATGTTACATTCATAATTACAATCAGGTCTTGTCCTTGGGGTATTACATTCATGCTTCTGAAATTTATCTCCCCCTTTGACATCAATGGAAAGGGGTAACTTCCCTAAGAATATGCAATATACCAGATATATAAAATATGCAGAACAGAAATAAAATGCTAGAAATGGCAGAATAACAGTAAAATATCCAGCATAATCTTCACAATAACATAGAAATGATATAAGAATAGCAATAGAAATAACACTTTGATTCAGAAAGCAATGTTCATAGGCCTCTTTGAGGGGGCAACCTCCGATCGAGCAACACTTTGTTACAATAATATTCAAGCTAGGGTTTTCATACCCTCTACCCTTATTTATACTAAATATGTCTATTAAGAGAAACATCTAGAGGAAGATCCTTCTAGAAGCAGAAGCTTCTATTAGGTCTTCTTACATCCGCCTTATTCTATTTTATTGAAAGGCCTTATTAATATTGACCTTTATTACATCTGAATACATTGATCTACCTATGTGCGGGTTAGGACATTAACATGTCCGCCCCCTTAAAAACAACCTTGTCCTCAAGGCTTGAGATGTGGAAACTGTTGCAAAATGATAGTTGGTTCCCAAGTGGCATCTGCTGGAGTCATATATTTCCAGTGTACTAGCACTTCCTTGATGGTTCTCTGACGCAGGCGACACTCACACTGGTCCAAAAATGCTTCTGGCTGGAGCCAAATGGATCCTTCTTCAGCTAACTCTGGAAGGTTGGTTTGAATTTGGCACATGGTTCCAATCACCTTCTTCAAGCATGAAACATGAAAAACAGGATGTAGCTTCGACTGATTGGGCAGAGCTAACTGATATGCGACTTGTCCCACACGCTTGAGAACTATGTAAGGGCTATAAAATTTGGGTGCTAGCCTCTGACAATGCTCGGCCTTGAGGGAAGTTTGCTTATATGGTTGCAGTCTCAGAAACACCTGATCCCCTTCTGCAAATTGACGTTCAGAGCGACCTTGATATGCTTGCTGCTTCATTCTATTCTATGCCATGACCAAGTTCTCTTTAAGGGTACGAAGGATATCCTCTCGGACTGTAAGTGTTTGGTCAACCGCCTGGACCTTCAAGGTATCCGATAAGTATGAGAGAACTAAAGGTGGCTTCTGTCCATATACCGCTTCAAAAGGAGTCATGCAAGTGGTTGTATGGTATGTAGTGTTGTACCACCATTCAGTGAGGGGTAACCATTGAGCCCACTTGTGTTGTTTTTCAGAGGCAAAGCACCTCAGATATTTTTCCAAACACTTGTTGACAACTTCCATTTGACCATCTGTCTGGGGATGATAAGTTGAGCTAAGATGCAATTGTGTGCCTTGTAGCTTAAACAGTTCTTGCCAAAAATTGCTTGTGAAAGTTGGGTATCGATCAGAAACAATAGAGTGTGGCATGCCATGAAGCTTGAAGACCTGGTCCATGAAAATTTGAGCCACTGTGGATGCAGTAAATGGGTGGTAAAGAGCACAAAAATGAGCATACTTGGAAAGGTGATCCACCACCACCATTATGACTGATTTATTCCCCGATTTGGGTAAGCCTGTAATAAAGTCCATAGAGATATCCTTCCAAATGGCAGGGGGAATCAAAAGCGGTTGGAGGGTGCCTGGAGATTTGATTGTTTCTTCCTTGTTGCGTTGACACACCTCACATTCAGCGACAAAATTACGGATGTCATGTTTCATACTGTCCCAGAAAAAAGAACGTTTGACTCGGTCATATGTTTTATTTAACCCTGAGTGCCCTGCTGTGGGTGTAGCATGAAGCTCAGAAAGCACCATGGATTTGAGTTTGGATTGTTTACTTAAATACAAGCGGCCTTTGTATCGAAGCTCATTCTAGAGCCAGGAGTACCCTAGGGGAGCCAGAGACTTGTTCTGCAGTTGCTAGATCAGATGCGAACTTTTGGGATCTTGAAGCCATTCCTGGCGCACAGCTTGAAGCCAATCAGGTAGAATGAAGGAAAGAGAAAAAAGGGATCCTTCGTCTTCATATTTCCGAGACAGTGCATCCGCCACGACATTGTCTTTTCCCTTCTTGTAAATGATATCATAATCATATCCAAAGAGCTTAGTCACCCATTTTTGTTGTTCCTGGGAGGAAATGCATTGTTCCAGAAAGTACTTGAGGCTTTGATGATCGGTCTTAATTTGGAAGCGTTGCCCCAAGAGATAAGGACGCCACAACTCAATAGCATGTAGAATCGCCAACATTTATTTTTCATAAATGGGTTTGCCCAGATTCCTTTCAGACGGTTGCTTGCTAGTGAAGGCCAACGGGCGACCCTCTTGCATAAGGAAAACACCGATTCCTTTCCCTGAGGCGTCACATTCCAACACAAAGGTCTTTGTGAAGTCGGGAAGGGCCAGAACCAGAGTGGTTCACATGGTTGTCTTCAAGGTTTGAAAAGCTTGAGCAGTTGTTGGAGTCCAAGTGAAAGAGTTCTTTTTTAGGAGAGCCGTGAGAGGTGTTGCAATCTTTCCGTAGTTCTTAACAAACTTGTGATAATACCTTGTGAGGCCCAAAAATCCACGCAAGATTTTGAAAGTCTTTGGGTGCGTCTAGTCTTGCATAGTTTCAATCTTTTTTGGGTCTACCCTAACGCCATCCTTTCCCAGCAGATGACCCAAGTATTCTACTTCTGAGGCACCAAAATCACATTTGGACTGTTTCAGGAAAAGTTGGTGCTGAGAGAGTAGGCAAAGAACTTGATCCACATGAGTAAGGTGGTATATCCAGGTTTTTCTATAGATGAGGATATCATCAAAGAAAACTAAGACAAAATGACGAAGAAAAGGGCGGAAGACATGGTTCATGAGGCTCTGGAAGGTGGAGGGGGCATTACACAAACCAAAGGGCATGACTAAAAAATCATAGTGGCCCTCATGAGTGCGAAAGGCGGTCTTGGGAATGTCGTCCTCTTTCATACATATCTGGTGATAGCCCGAGCGAAGATCAAGTTTGGTAAAGAATTGGACGCCACTCAATTCATCCAGGAGGTCATCAATGATAGGAATGGGAAATTTTTCTTTGATGGTCAGTTTGTTGAGAGCACGGAAGTCAGGACACATTCTCCAAGAACCTTCTTTCTTCATTACCATGATGACTGGAGAGGAGTAAGGGCTCGTACTAGGACGAATGACGCCGACAATAAGGAGTTCCTGGACCATTTTTTTAATTTCATTTTTTTGTACAAAGGGGTGGCGATACGGACATATATTGGGGGGAAGGCTTCCTGGGACAAAGGGAATGGAGTGATCATGAACATTGCGGGAAGGAGGGAGTCTTTGGGGAGTGGAAAATACCATTTGATGTTTAGAAAGGAGGGCTTGGAGGTCTTGGGGGACTGGGGGTGTCTCTGTGGCTTGTATGGCGTGGAGTTGGGCAATGACACCAGAATGAAATTTTTTGAGCAATTTTTCCATGTGATGAGAACTGATGACCTCAGGTGAACCAACAGTGATTCCTTGGAATTATGTTTGCGACCGGGTAAAATCATGAAGCTGGGTAACACTTTCGTGACAATCGGGTCTCCAAAATTTCTAGCGGCAATTTTTCGGCCGAACAAATATTACTTTCGGCCGAAAATTTTCACGTCAAATTTAACGGTGCCGTCAAAATTCGTGTAC
>ML793299.1:138250-162802 GCA_009831015.1 Picea engelmannii | reverse complement strand
ATGGATGCATCACGGGAGGCAATAGTAGCACTGAGTTGTTGCACTTCTTGTTGGGTCTCGAGGAAACCAGATTGCAAGGTGTTGAAGTGAGACTCTAGTTCTTGGCTACGAGTATGGGCCATGAGGATGGGTGAACTGAAAAGGGAGCGGGTTGGGTAAGAATTGTTTGCAGAAAAATGATATGGATGAATGTGATAAGGGAGAAGAGATGAATCTAATGGAATAGGTCTCAAATAATGGTGAAAAAATTTCCAGACTTTTTTTTTTCTTTACAGCTGCGGGGTTATACTGTGGTCTGAAGAATGTTGTAGTGTTGAAATCCCCAAATTCTTAACCAGAAAGAAATG
Source organism: Picea engelmannii (assembly GCA_009831015.1). Classification (NCBI taxonomy): domain Eukaryota; kingdom Viridiplantae; phylum Streptophyta; class Pinopsida; order Pinales; family Pinaceae; genus Picea; species Picea engelmannii. Next base: position 162,455 of record ML793299.1, on the reverse strand, counting down.
TGTATTTACTTGGCAACCCGAACACAGATGTGTGACAATAGATCTCGTCGGTTTAATTTGTTTATGTTTATGTTTATGTTCCCCAAGGGTTAGGTATTCAAGGGTTCTACAGAGAAGGGTTTTCCCTGTGCTATAGCTCTCTGATATACATGCGGGGTCCAACGGTAGTACTCGGCCCAATATATCAGGGAACTAACTAAGGAGGATAGACCATACCCTTAGCCGTACTACCCGACTACCCAGGTACTAGAGAGTATCTTCTCGAGTGTTGTTCTCGGTGACACTATAGCAGTCTGGCGGCCGATAGGTTTATCTAAAGAGGGCTTCAGGAAATCTAGGTCGATCCGTACACAGGTGTCGTCTGATGCGCTAGCACTCGAAGGGGTACCAACAGGGGTTACAAGGGTGGCCAACAGATGTGTGCTTAAGAACCACTTGTATTTCCTGCGTGTATGAATCCCTCAACCGCGGGTTTATGCACGTAATGACAGATATGTGGCTTAAAGACGTTGGAATACGTCTCTACCCTGAAAAAAAAATACCCACAATTTCTGCAAAGGAAAGTGCTCTGATATCACTTGCAAGATACCAGATATATAAAATATGAAGAACATAAATAAAATGCTAGAAATGGAAGAATAACAGTAAAATATCCAGCATAATCTTCACAATAACACATAAATGATATAAGAATAGCAATAGAAATAACACTTTGATTCAGAAAGCAATGTTCACAGGCCTCTTCGAGGGGGCAACCTCCAATCGAACAGTGCTCTGTTACAATAATCTTCAAGTTAGGGTTTTCATACCCTCGACCCTTATTTATACTAAATATGTCTATTAAGAGAAACATCTAGAGGAAGATCCTTCTAGAAGCGGAAGCTTCTATTAGGTCTTCTTACATCTGCCTTATTCTACTTTATTGAAAGGCCTTATTAATATTGACCTTTATTACATTTGAATACATTGATCTACCTATGTGCGGGTTAGGACCTTAACAGAATATACCTTCTTTTGACAATCTCTCTCCTTCTTTCTTCTTTGATTCTTATCTTTCTCTCCTTCTTTAATCTTTATCTTAGTGTTTTTGTTCTTTCTCTCCCCCTTTGACATCGATGTGAAAGGGTAAATTCCCCTGATGATTTATATCCCCCTTTCTTCTTTGAAAAGTGATGTGTAGATGAATATGGGGCTCTTTGTATATGCTTCCTTTCCTCTTTTCCATGGCTTCTTGTCCATTGGTACTTCATGTTATTGTAATCCTGTGACATGTATTAAAAGTGTTCATGGTAAGTTTCCTTCATCACTTGAATTCAAGACTTCATGGTCTTTTTTTGTGTTCATTGAGATGACATCAATGACATAATCATTCATTAATATCCCCTTGACAGTATAACTCCTCCTGGTGGTTTCTCTCATCCAATCTTGTTGTGCCTCTCATGGCTTGCCTTCTTGTGACTAGCTAGTTCCATCCGTCAATATGCTTCTTTTCTGAGTCATATGTTTTATTGAACATTCCTCTCGATGACAATGCAAACAAGTCCATCTACCTTTCTGCAATAAATCTTGAGCTCATACTTTCATCCACTGTCATGTATCTTCTCTGGTTCATGTCAAGTATTGTCTTCTAGACCTGCCAAATATCTCATGAATTCATATATTTCCATATGTCACAAAACTATCCATGAATTTGTTACTCAATTACACACAATGTTGAATAGTCCACCACTTCACTATTCTAAGAACTTCTTCAAATATGCTACAACTGATCACTTCATATTCTTATTTCTCAAGATGAATCAGATATGTCCACTAGTCTCCTATATCTTCAAATCAAACTCTATGAGTCTACAATAAATACACATTCTTGAATATGTAATGAATGTATCCCTGCTTGAATACATACTTGGAATACTCTATATAATCATGAATCTCATCTTCAAAAGTGTGCCAATGATATTCATTTTTTCTTCTAGATAATCCCTTCATATCTTCATGGAGATGTGTTTTAAATTTCACTTTGAAGTAATCAACCAATCTGTCATGAGACATTCTGCACCTATGTCATCAAATCATTTTGAATCTTCCTTCCCAAAATCAAACAAACACTTTAGACTGCCTGAAAGATAGTTCTCTAATCTATAATAGCTACTACTTAGAGTCCCCCTATTCAATATTCACATTATTGGGAGTCTCCAAGTCAGATAGCTTAGAGAAATATATAATATTTCTCTATTGCAGGACCATCCTTTTGAGTTTTGACATCTTCCTGTTTGTTTGTAGATTCATCATGATTTCGCAACTCCGAAAATCCTATAGTATGATATCTGGGAGTTCTTCATTCGCTTGTGATGTTTCATTGAAATTTGTATGATGAATTTTTTTGGAAACCTAATCCACTTAGGGTTACAATATTCCTCACCTAAAGGAATGTGAAAGGCAAAGTTACTGTAACGGTTCTCAAGGAGTCTAAGAGACCTTGGAAGATAAGTCCAAAGGTCATCTGAATGTGTATATATGTGTATCATATTGATTAATAAAATATGCATTCATGCTTATTCTATATTGTGAGTAAAATAGTGGTATTAGATCCCTATAGTTATTAGGGCCTATGGTAGTTGTCCATAGCTGAGTTGTTTCTCCTCACTCCCATGGGTGTTTTTCATTCAAGTATGTAGAAACATTTCTTTGTTTGTCTACCTTATAATCTGCATTTTATTCTACCTGTGGGTCTGTTTATTCATCCTCACATGTGTAGAAATGCCTTTGTTTATTCCCTCGATGTTTTTCTTTTAAAAAACATAAGAATCCATCTAAGTAAATGCCTCTGATCAATTCTTGTGCACATTGATTCCTATATGTCCTATTTGTTCCAATTCATTATGTTTTATGGTTGCATATCTCCTCCCACAAAACCCTATCTCTTCCCATATATGTGAAACCCTAATACATGAAAAACTATTAAAAGAATCTCTTAGATTATTTAGGATATAAGAATAATCGATTCCTTGGGTATTCAACTCGACAAATTCTTGCAAATGAATAAAACCCGTGTCACGGTCCGTTGCTTTGATCATATTTTTCACCTATTCTTTGTTTGTCTTGTAACCTAGGGAACTCATGATCGAACTGAACTCCGGCCATGATATATCTCCAAGGAAATGAATGGATGTGGGGAATGTGAGAAGTAGAGACGATCGTGTCTCGAGAATACATGTGAAAGAATATTTCTCTAACAATTTCATATTCCCGCGTTGATTTTTAGTGGAAGGCAAAAGTGAAATGGTCTTTACATTCGTGAGACTAGTCGAGGATCCAATTCCTTCTTCTTTCATGTGGTTATATGTTGAAATCATATATTCCATGTAACAAGTGGGCCAAGGACTCTGTGATTCCACGGTTCGGTTATGGGACAAGATGTTATAGAACATTACAACAGTCATAGTCATTAAACTTAATATCTTTGGATTCTTCAAATTGGATAGTTGATTGACGAGCACGACATTTCCCATCTCCACTTTTTTTAAATGATCCGAAAGAGGATTTTGTTAACCTAATTCATGCACACCAAAAGTAAAGGAATCTATACCTGGAGTAGACAAAGAATTATCACAGTTGTTGTTGCCACATAGAGAGAGCAAGGTGGGAGGGATTGTAGTAATGAAGGGTTTAAGAAAGGTGGTGTTCTAGCCAAAAATCTCCAAGGACACAAAATTGTGCACCATCCATGCTAAGAGGGTCACTATCATACCCAAACACATCAAGCTTGCTCGCCAAATTCATGGAGAGGGGGCTTAATATTTTTTCTATCTTTGGCTAGCGACCTTAATTAGTGGAATCAAGGAAAATTTCGTTCAACATAACAACAAATGGTAATGCATGGAGAGAATTGTGAATGGTTTTTTACCTTGATTTCCCATGGGTTATGAGTATCATTGTTGTAAAAAATAATTCGTTGGTAAGACTAGAAGAAAACCACTTGCAATATTTGTGGCCATCCAGACCCCACCTTTCTCGTGCGTAACATACTTAGACCTGACCCTAAATTCAACATGAAGGTCTAAGGATATTGACTTTGTATTTTATTGTTAAAGGCTGGAATTGCCAGAAACCCTTGAGGTCTAATTCTACAATTAAAATGGCTCAAGTTGAGGAATTGTTAGAGTTATTAAACATTATAATCCTCTCTTCTATGGAAAATACAATCACCATCGAAAAAATGAATCTACAGTTTGTTGTGACATGCTTGTAAGTCACACAAGCCAAAACAACACTATTGCAAACTCATACTTGACTTCTTCACGATGCACTTGAGAAAAATCATCTTCGTCAACATTTTGAACTTGTCCTTGTTCAGAACCCCATTTTAAAATATGAAGAAGATGATGATGTTTATTCAGATCAACATTTAGCACAAGAGAAACTCAATGAGATAGATCCAGATTCAAGTCGAGATAAATATCAACTTCCTCTTTCCAACTAGATCATCATAACTTGGGAATAAATCAAGAAAAACAAGTATAGAATAGGTATCGGATATGAAAAAGTTGTCACCTTTCATAATCGAGATTACACCAAACCAATCCAGTTTCATAGTGTTGGACTACTATAAGAAATTTCAGATTCACCTACTCTAGTTCAAGAGCATATTCTAAAATTCCAACATTATCATCATCTTGGCCAAATGAAAGATCAATGTTTCATTCTTCATCCTTGTGATAATTGTGGAAGTCACAATCATCCTTCACATAGGTGTTTCAAATGCAAGACAACTGTAAGAGAAAATAACCACTATGGGTGGATAGCTTCTTAGTGATGGTCATCAATAGTCAAGAAGATATTTCGGTCATACCGAAAACTATTGAAACATATTGCAGTGAACATATTTGCATTTTCTCACCTTGTCCCTAACAAGGGGGAACAACATTGACGATTGACAGTCAGGTTTGAAGTTTTTAATTCTTATCAGTCGAGCAATAAAAAACAAGCATGTAAAGTGAGCATAATTGTTTTATGGTTTCCCTTAAACCACCACTTAGTACAAAACTTATAGCTTCTGCTAGACAATGGTTTGTGGTTTTCCTTAAACCTCCACTTAGTAGAAGACTTCCAACGTCTTCTACATCAAAGTTTATGGTCATTTTTAAAAAAGCATTGAGAGCACTTCCAATTAGCAGAAGACACCAACGTCCAACTTCTATCTAATGTAGGAAATGTTATGGGAACCATTGAGCCTAGAGCAGGGTTCTAGAGTTTGTGTTCGTACTTAAACCACCAGATTGGTTTGTGGTATTCCTTAAACCACCATCACCATTCGGTTTTTGGTCATCCCAAAACCACCAGATTTAGAAAGAACATTCAACCATTAGCAACTGCACACTTCCAAATTTATGCTTCCCACTTTCAAATATCATCTCTCACCTTGGAATCACATACACCCCTTCAGATTAAGGGGGGGAATGTTGGAAACCTAATTCTCTTAGGGTTACAATATTCCTGAATTGATAGAATGTAAAAGGTCAAGTGAAGATAATGGTTTTCGAGGAGTCCAAGAGACCTTGGAAGATGAATACAAAGCTCATAGAAATGTGTATATATGTGTATCATATTGATTAATAAAATATTCATTCACGCTTATTCTAAATTGTGAGTCCAACGGAATTGACACATTATCTTCGACACATTTTGCAGATTCTGAAATATTTGATGATCCTATATGGATGAGTATTTTGATGTTATATTGTATGTCTTGAATGTATTTGTTTTTGAGGAATTATTGAATGGATAACTTAAAGAAAGAAAACATATGAATTAATCATCCTCTTGCTTGCATGTTGTGCTTAATGTATTGATCATATTGTTCAGTTCTGAACTCTTGACTAGAATCACAAGATCATTAATCCTTCCTTGAGTTTGAGACTTGGTACATGCAGTTTTTAGGACACTTATCTATAACATATGAGATCATGGATGATTATCTTTCAACAAACCTAACACTCATCCATAAGTTTGTTGAAGGAAGAGAATGTAATGTTTAAGATATAATGGGAAGTGTCTTCTTACTCACACAACTAATCTCATTTTTTATGTGGTTGCAAGAGCAGGTCCATAGGGTCACTTCATTTACATGACCACACCAACATTGAAATTCATGTGGGGAATCCATTGATCTTATTCCTCAAGCCTAAAATTCTCTCTATGTGTATCTTGTCTATCATTTGAAGTCAACAATCAACATTATAAACTAATCCTTGTCTTTTCCAAACCTCAGTCAGATTTGTTTTTTATCATTATTGCAATGATGAGGTCAAAACCTTAATCCTACCAGACTCTCCCTCATCGGGAATTAGATTCACCTTTTCTTAGATTTTCCCCAACATTCGAAGCTCACAAGGCTACGAGATCGACCTTTACTACAATCATATCCTGCGAGCTCATTGGATTTACTCTATTGGGAATCCTTGTTCGAAGTGTTGAGTGTGCATTACCTTAAGACTTGTCTAAATCCCAAAGGATGAAATCCTATTGGTCTCCCCTCATCGATTTTGTTTCATAGGGTTGGTCGAGTGAATTCCTTTGTTATGTTCGTGATGTCTAGAAGGCGTGAACTTCTTCGAATTGATATCTATGTTGAATTTTTCGTAAGAGATGATATTGTATGTGAATGAATATCTTATTACAATGATGAGTGTTCTATATATAAAGATCATATGGTGACCATGATGACCAGCCATGAAGAGATGTGTCCTTTGGGTAATATATATATATTTATGCTTTATATTTTATTATATATATTTATACTTTATATTATAAATATATTATTACATTAATATTATTATAATTAATAATATCATATTATTAATTATCAATCTAGTAGAATGTATTTCTGATGCTACCCAAACATCAACACTCCCTCTCAATGAGGGAGACATTCTACACTATGCCAAGATTGCCTCTGAATATTTACCTTTGAAGATTACATGTGGGTATCTCTCAAATAGATTCAACATGTCACCATGACATCCACTACCTCGCAATGCATATGCACTTTATCATTTGCACCCTTGTGACTTCACAACCAATGCATGCAAGGCTTGTGGTTAGTTCTCAAATAACTACAACATGTCCCCATGACATCCAATACCCTACAATGCATTTGTACCTCATCATGTGCACCCTTGTGACTTCACAAAATGCATCTAGGGCCGATGGGTAGCTCTCCAATATCTACAACATGTCATCATGAGACTATCCAGTTTCCCACATAAAACTTGTATATCTTATGCATGACATCCAGTAACTTGTGATAACATATGTACCTCATCTCTTCAACATGCATCTAGGTCTAGTGGGTAGCTCTCCAATGGTTACAACATGTCATCATGTCATCCACTACCCTGCGACAACATTTGAAGCCATCACTCCCTTTGAAGAGGGACTACACCGAGATTGTCCTTGAAGTACTCGAACTTCATCCTTGAAAATGACTTTATAGGCACATATGAAACCTTCTCATTGGTAGCCACATATTGGAGCCCCACTGCTCCCTTCTACACCATATTGGAGCCTCATTACTCCCTTCTATACCAATTTTCTAGCAACCATGTGTCACTTCCATGAGACATAGACTCCAATTCTGATACCACACCATCTCACATCCATTGATTGTTGAACATGTGAATATATAAATCCTAGGATATCCATACTGAAACATGACTTCACCCCATGCAACAAAGGTCTTTGGGTTGCTCTCAATAGCTACAACATGTCCCCAGGACACCCACTCTGTAATGTCCCTTTCCAAATAGGAGCTCCAGAAAAGGAGGCTTAATGGTCTAAACCACCCCATTAGACTATAGCTAGGGCCAAAGAGGGGTAAACAGGGTTACTAGAGGTCACTCTAGTCACAGGTGTTATATTCGGAAAGTGACATTGAGCTAACAAGGGTTAACAATGCTTTTAAGTCATTATGAGCTAAAAATAGAAGTCAACAGTGAATTAGGGTTTCAACAGTGATTTAGGGTTTCAACATGATTTAGGGTTTTGGAAAGCTATAAAGGAAGGGTCAACAACCTAATTCATCATTATGCAGATTATGACTTGTCATTGAGTCGAAGAGGCACATCTCAGGAGAGATAGTTCAGTGTATTCCAGGAGGAAGACACCAGTTGGTTGATTTCGGTGTTGAAAGACACACCCTAGTCACCAAGAAGATCATCCAGGTCTTCCATCATTCTTCATTGATTTCGCAGTGCTCCCATATTCTGGGTATTATATTTTAGTTGCTTATTTGTATTCCGGCTAAGATCATTTTTTCTTTTGATCTAGCCGAGTGTTGTTATTTTATTCAGCTGTAGTTGCTTATTTATATTTGGGCTAAGATCCTTTGTATGTTGATCTAGTCGAGTATTTTCAGTTATTCAGCTGCATTCGACCATTTTGTAATCCACAAATATATCATAATACAAACTTGCAGTCCTTTGTCGCGTTTATTATTTGTATGATCATTTATATGTTGTAAACCTTTGATCCTACACACACATTAGCAGCATTTCCCAAACTAGCCAAGTCAGGAACATTACAGTGGTATCAGAGCTTTAGTCTTGCCCACCTGTGACTAAAGACAATGAGTGCAGCAGAAGACACAGAGGGACGTGAACACGTAGGTGACGAATATGTCACTTACAACAGGCATCAGGAAAGAAGGCATAGGCCTGATTTTCCCCCTTTTCCTCCTAGCTCAGAGGAAGAGGAAGAGGCGCACAGAGAAGCAGAGAGAAGGGCAGAGCGTGAGGCTGAGTGAGAGGCATAGAGGATGCAAGGAGACAGATATGAGTGACTAGAGGGAAGTGGAAAGGCCCACATAAATCCATAGGTAGCTTTCATGCAGGTTATCAACGATATGTTAGTTAGTCAACGGACCATGTCTCAGTCCTTGGCACAGGTGGTTGATAGATTGGCTAGAGTGGGCACCCCAAATAAAAAAGTCCTACATGCAGCACATGCGAACTCAGGAGTAGGCAGTAGACCCCAGTCACCCTCTCGTGCATACACCTCTGTGAGTAGGATTCCCAGACCCTTGTTTCCCAGTTTCAAGAGGACACCCCCGGTAGCAGCACCGCCACCAATAACACAGAAGCCACCCACTCATGCCGACGACATTGTAGAGTATCGGATGGAGTACACAACATTGGGTCATGACTTCCATCAAGACATGACTTTATTTGAGTATTGTGGACTCAGACTCAGGAACCACCCTAGAGAGCCGCAAATGGGAGGACCACAACAAAAGCAAGGGCATAACCTTGATTTCATCCGAAAAGTTGGGAAACTCACCATCCCTTGTTTCGACGGATCATCCAAATACACCACCAAATATTGGGTACAGAAGCTAGAAACGTATTACAAGATCAACCAGATGACTGAGACAAAGGCCATCTGATCAAAATCTGGATCAGGGGATCAAATTTTGCTCAATTTTCAAAGTGCTCGGAATGCAACAAAACAGTTTTGTTGCGTCCGTCTCGTCTTCCTGATTCCGGTGGTATATTTACTTTCTCAAACGGAGTCCATATGGAGAAGATATCCCTATCTGTTCGCCAAGCCAAACAGGCAAAAAAATTAATGCTGATTGTACCAGTCCGTACAGTCCGTATAGGACACGTGGCAGGTCCGTACAGGACACATGGTAGGTCCGTACATGACATGTGGCGACTCTAGGTGATGACACATGTCAGACAGATTTGGCTTTTTGGGCGTACGGTTGGACCAATTCGGAGGTGACACGTGTCACCACTGGAAGGGTGACACGTGGCACAGGATGACGTCAGCATCCTACGTGTCAGATGACGTCAGCAGCATACGTGGTGATGACGTTGCAACATCTGGTTGGCTGGCAGTTGGTTGAATCATTTTGTGACACGTGGCATCATTTTCGGCAAATGGTAAGGTGCCATGTGGCCCAGCCATGGGCTGCCACATGGCACCCCTTTATTGGTTATTGGGTTTGCATACAAAAGTTTGGTATGTCACCGGATGGATTCGAACGGAGGACCTCCCCCACAGCTAGCACCTTCACACGACTGCCCGACCATTGGGCCACGGGTTGTTGCTTATTTTATATATGCCTTTTAATATATTTAAGTTCATATATGTTTGCAATGGGCGGGGGGTCGGGCCGAGGCTTAGCCCCGGCCCGTGGTCGTTTGCATTGATATGTGACTGTGTTATATATTATATGGACGACAATTGTTTGTGCGCGCATGTAATTTTTGGCGCATAGCCGCAGTTATATTACGTTACACATATGACCATGTGTTTTAAATGCGCGTGGGTGTATACAATATAACCCATAGTTTTATCACACATATAACCATTGTATTATATGTGGCGCGGATTTATTTAAAACCAAAGTTTTGTATTATTATATATTACAATGTGGCGCACGGTTGTAACATTTGCACGTGCGTTTGTAACCTAGCCCACGGTTTTTCATATATATTACATATGACCCCAAGTTGGAGCACGAGAGTTACACCGTTGGAATGGTTCAACGAACTTAACCACCTTTCAGTCAAGCATGAGGTCGCATGTGCCATACGCCCAGGTGCCGAGGTGGTTAGGGGCTGGCATGCCCTTAAATATCCTATAGTTTGCACCGTTGGCATGGTTGCGCCCAGTGTTGGGTTTTAACGCGTTTTGGGAGCATGTTCTTGGTTCATGCACACAGAGGTGCATTTTGTAGAGCCAGTTTCAGAAAGCTTGAAGGAGGAAAATGGAGGAGGCCTAACTTCTTCATCTTTTGGCCGATTGAGGTGCCGTAAAAGCCCAGCTAGGGGTTTTTGGATGTGATGGATCCATTGGTGCTTTTTTAAAGGCCATTTGAAGACTTCTTCTGCAAGTTTTTCACCATTGAAGTTTCAGAAAGCTCCAGGGAGCTTGAAGCCCTCTTTGATCGAGGACATGGTTTGGTGAGCCTATGTTTGTTTTCTGTGATTGAATAATCATTTTTGGCTAATTGATATGATATGAACACATTGGGACAGGTTTCATATGCTTTTGAGGACTTTTACAGGTTTTTTTTCCAAAGAGAAGCTCAGGGAAGCTTATGGCCACATGTAGAAGAGGTCATGCCCGGATGAGCCATGATCCGTTTTCAGAATTTTATTAGTCATTTTTGGGGTTTTTATGTGTTCTGATCTCAATGGTATAGTATGTTTTTCCATTAGAGTTGAGCAGAATCTTGTAAAATAACTTTTGACTAATTAATCCCAGAGAGCCAAGTCCATTATGGAGGCTCAAGGAGATGTAGCCCGGAGGGGGGTGAACTCCTTTATCATCTTGTGATTGTTGTGAGTTTGATGGTTTATTTGCTGCAATTTATGTTGTTGTGCATTTATTGAAAGTACATATATAACCATTTAAAAGAACATATCCTCACACATAAGCATTTACAAGAAGATACGTGAACTTAACACATAAGTTTATCTTGCATATTTTAACACATGAAGCAAGGTCCTGTAAAGTTTATTTTAATGAAGTAGGGGTGCTTGCATAGCATAACAAGTCAACCTTCTATTTTCAGATCACCATCAGTTTCACAACCTTACATTTGGAGGGTGAGGAACACAAGTGGTGGTATCATGGACTAGTGACATTGGGTCATAGTCGCATCACCTCCTATAGGGAGTTTATAGATAGGCTCATGGATAGGTTTGACAGGAAGGATCCAGAGATACACTTCAAGGATCTAGCCCAGTTGAGACAAACTGGCACAACAAAGGCATTCATCACCGAGTTTCAGTGGGTAGCCATGGTAGTGACAGATATATCAGAACCTAGGCTGATCATGCTATTCATAGAAGGACTCACAGAGCCTTTGAGAGGATGGGTGAAGGCATACAAGCCTCCCACTTTGTAGGATGCTATCCTTCTCACTCGAGATATGGAAGACTCAGTGCCAAAGACTAAAACTTTCTCCAAACCATTTGTGCCCCAGAGGGATCAAGACAAGAATCCATTCCAAAGAGAATGGAAGGGAAAGGAGAAGTTGGATGATGACACTAGGCGAGAACTTATGAGGAAGAAGATTTTCTTCAACTACAGAGATCCTTGGGTCCCAGGCCATAGGTGCATGGGCAAGGGAGAGATTCATTATATTAAGGTAGCAGCAGACAGTGTGGACAGTGAGGAGGAGGAGAAGGACAGTGGATCCACTAGTTCAGAAGAGGAGTCAGCACCAGCAGAGGAGAAGCTTCCCCGTAGATCATCGACACTGGCAGGAGCCCATCCTCCAGTAGTCCCACAACCACCAGAGTAGGCTAACATGAGGAAACTAGCAAAGGGAGGAGTCATAGTGACCCTTTCTGGTGTTCCCAGGTATGATACCCTCCATATCAGAGGGATTATTCAGGGGAAATGGGAAATCACCCTGATATATGGTGGGGCCACCCACAACTTCATCGACGCTTCACTAGTATCGAGACAGGCACTTTAGACAGAGGTGTTTGAGGGGTTTGATGTTGCGGTAGCAGATGGCCACACAGTGGAGTGTCTAGACAGAATTCCAAACTTAAATATGAAGTTAGGAAACTACACAGTGAGAGACACATTTTATGTGGTTGACCTATCGGACATAGATGTGGTGTTAGGAGTTCAGTGGATGATTACCTTGGAAAAAATCACTACTAACTACGAAACCTTGGAAATGGGATTCAGATATCAGGATGGGAAGAAGGTTGTTCTAAGAGGTATTTCGACATGAGAACCTAGGACAGTTTCATCCAAGAGGATGGAGAGGATATTCAGACATGGGGAGGTATCATATGTCGCAGAATGCTTGATCACTACTCAAAAGGATTCAAAAGATCGACAACAATACTACACAGAGATCAAGAATTTATTGGGACGACATCAACAGGTCTTTGAGGTAATCCCACCAGGGAGACCACCTGACAAGGGGTTTGGGCATAACATTGAGTTAGAGGAGGGGGCCAAACCTATGATCACCCCCCCTATTGTCAGCCTACAAGTTTCAAGGATGAGATAGAGAAGGCAATCAAGGAATTGTTGGCAATGGGACACATCACACCAAGCAACAACCCATTTGCTTCTTCAGTTGTCTTAGTTCTGAAGAAGGATGGCACCATGAGGATGTGCATTGATTACCGAGCCTTGAACAAGAAAACCATCAAAAACTGGTACCCTATCCCACACATTGACGAGTTGATGGATGAACTACATGGGGTAGTTTTCTTCTCAAAAATTGATCTACGCTCTGGATATCACCAGATCAACATCCGAGAGCAGGACATAGAAAAGATGACAATTCGATTTTATTTTGGCCACTTCGAGTTCCTGGTTATGCCATTTGGGCTAACCAATGCACCCACTACATTCCAGTCTTGCATGAACCATATATTCAGGGATTAGTTAAGAAAATTAGTATTGGTTTTCTTCGACGACATCTTAATCTATAGCCGGTCATGGAAAGAGCATATGAGGCACCTAGATGAGGTATTGAGCATCTTGGAGGCACAGTCATTATATGCCAAAGAGTCCAAGTGTGAGTTCGGTATGACATAGCTGCTTTACTTAGGCCACATAATTAGCGCACAGGGGGTACAGGTGCACCAAGAGAAGATCAGGGCCATTCTGGATTGGTCGACGCCCAAGAACGTGACATAATTGAGGAGATTCTTCGGGCTATGCATCTATTACAAGTGGTTCATTTGGGGTTTTTATCAATTTGGAGCACCACTGATAGATCTTACCAAGCATGGGGCCTTCATATGGACCGATAAATCACAGGAATCCTTTGATCACATGAAGGAAGTCATGGGCACTTGTCGAGTGTTGGCACTACCAAACTTCACCCTGCCATTTGTACTAGAGTGTGACACATCCAGTGAAGGGATCGGTGCAGTTTTGATGCAGGGAGGACACCCCATTGTATTCAAGAACCGGAAGCCTAGTCAACCTGAGAGGTTGTACTCCATTTATGACAAGGAAATGTTGGCAATCATGCATGCCTTGACCAAGTTCAGATAATATTTGGTGGGCAGCAAATTCGTGGTCAAGACCGATCACAACAGTTTGAAGTATTTCCTTGAGTAGAAGGACCTCAATGAGCACCAACAGAAATGGGTGACGAAGGTACAGGCATTCGACTTTGACATAGATTATGTCAAGGGGAAGAATAACATTGTGGCCGATGCACTATCGAGGAGACCTGCGGCATGTTCTTTGATGGAGATTTCAGTAGATTGGAAATCCAACTTGTTAGTGGAAAATTACAAGAACAAGTTCGCTTGTGAGGTGATGGATGGGCATATACAGGATGACCGGTACAGGTTCATTAACGATGTCATATTTTACAAGGATAGAGTTTACTTGGTGCCAGATTCAGGGCTTAAGAAGAAAATCCTCACAGCAGTTCATGATTCACCTCTAGCAGGCCATCAAGGGTTTTTCAAAACCTATAGATAGATCAGAGAGAGGTTCTCATGGAAGGGCCTCAAACAAGACGTTATGAGACACGTCAGTGAGTGTGTGACTTGCCAGCAAAACAATTTAGAGCATGCTCTTCCAGCAGGGCTACTTCAGCCACTACCCATTCCAGAGAAGAAATGGGAGAGTATATCTATGGACTTCATCACCGGTCTACCCAAGGTCCAGGGTAAGGACTGTATCTATGTAGTGGTCGACATATTGACCAAGTTTGCTCACTGCTACGCCATACCAACAGAGTACAACGTAGTTCAAGTAGCTGAGATTTTCTTTAGGGAGGTCTTCAGACTTCATGGGTTGCCGAAGAACATCATCAGTGACAGGGACAGTCGGTTCATAGGGACATTTTGGAGAGAGTTGTTTTGGTTGGTGGGGACAGTGTTGACACCTAGCACCAGCTATCACCCTCAGACAAATAGGCAGGTTGAGATTGTCAACAAGCGGGTTGAAGGGTATTTGAGGAACTATGTAGGAGGACAACAGAGAATGTGGGTAAAGTGGTTACATTTAGGGGAACATTTCTACAACACCACCTTCCACATGTCCATTGGTATGACATCCTTCCGAGCACTGTACGGATATGATGCTCCCACTTTGGTAAACTTGGTCTTCGGGGAGAGCATAGCTCCCAAGCCCAAGGATTGGATCATAGAGAGTCAGGATATTCTCAAATTGTTGAAAGAGAACCTGCAGATGGTGCAAAACCGACAGAAGATAAGCGCGGACATGAACAAGATAGAGCACAACTTTGAGGTTGGAGATTTGGTTTTCTTGAGACTCCAACCCTACAGACAGTCATCTCTGAAGAAGAGTGGATCCAAGAAGCTCAAGCCTAGATTTTATGTTCCTTACAGGATCATGCGCCGAGTAGACGAGGTTGCTTACGAGATAAAGCTTCCATAGGGGAGCAAGATTCATAATGTGTTCCATTTGTCTTGCCTCAAAAAGGAAGTGGGACAATTCATTAACACATTAGAGGAGCTTCCCCCGTTGGATGAGGAGGGACAGTTGGAGTTAGTTCCGGAGGAGGTTTTGGAGTTTCGAGAGAAGAAACTAAGGAGCAAGGTCATTAGAGAGTGTTTGATCAGATGGAGAGGGATTCTAGTAGAGGACGCTACTTGGGAGAGAGAGCAGGTGTTGCAGCACCCTGGACTGGTATTGCTTGAGGACATGCAATTTTGAGAAGGGAGGACTGTAATGTCCTTTTCCAAATAGGAGCTCCAGAAAAGGAAGCTTAATGGTCTAAACCACCCCATTAGACTATAGCCAGGGCCAAAGAAGGGTAAACAGGGTTACTAGAGGTCACTCTAGTCACAGGTGTTATATTCGAAAAGTGACATTGAGCTAACAAGGGTTAACAATGCTTTTAAGTCATTATGAGCTAAAAATAGAAGTCAACAGTGAATTAGGGTTTCAGCAGTGATTTAGGGTTTCAACATGATTTAGGGTTTTGGAAAGCTATAAAGGAAGGGTCAGCGACCTAATTCATCATTATGCAGATTATGACTTGTCATTGAGGAGAAGAGGTGCATCTCAAGAGAGATAGTTCAGTGTATTCCAGGAGGAAGACACCAGTTTACTGATTTCAGTGTTGAAAGACACACCCTAGTCACCGGGAAGATCATCCAGGTCTTCCATCATTCTTCATTGATTCCACAGTGCTCCCATATTCTAGGTATTATCTTTTAGTGGCTTATTTGTATTCCGGCTAAGATCATTTTGTCTTTTTACCTAGCCGAGTGTTGTTATTTTATTCAGCCACAGTTGCTTATTTATATTCCAGCTAAGATCCTTTGTATGTTGATCTAGTCAAGTATTGTCAGTTATTCAGCTGCATTCGGCCATTTTGTAGTCCATAGTGATATCATAATACAAACTTGCAGTCCTTTGTCCCATTTATTATTTGTATGATCATTTATATGTTGTAAACCTTTGATCCTACACACACATTAGAAAAATTTCCCAGACTAGCCAAGACAGGAACATTACACACTCCATGTGATGCATCAGTACCTGATCATGTGCAATCTCGGTCTTAGTTCTAACCCTTTTTCATGCTAGATGGGATACACATGTCTCGATGCCAACCCATTCTCATGATGGATGAGATCCACCTGTCTCAGTGCCAACCCTTTTTAATGTTGGATGAGAAAACTTAGTGCCAACCCTTTTTTCATGTTGGATGAGTTCCACATGTCTCAGTGCCAACCCTTTTTAATTTTGGATGAGAACAATCAATGCCAACCCTTTTTCATGTTTGATGAGTTCCACTTGTCTTAGTGGCAACCCTTTTTTATGATTGATGAGAAAAATCAGTGCCAATCCTTTTTCATGATGTATGAGTTCCACCTGTCTCAGTCCTATCCATTTTTCATGTTGGATGAAACCACTCCCTCTAAATAGGGACCATGCTAAGCTTGTCCCTGAAGTACTCAAACTTCATCCTCGACAGCGGCTTGGTAAACACATCCACAAATTGATCCTCTATAGTCACGAAACTAGAGCCTCACTACTCCTTTATGTACCATATCCTTGATATAGTAATATATTATCTCAATATGCTTCGACCTATCATAGACCACGGGATTCTCTGATGACTTCATGCAACTTTGGTTGTCACACTAAATGCAGGTCATCTATAGTACAATACCAAATAACCCAGACAACATTTCTCGAAGCCACATTTCTACTGCACATGTTTCCAAATACTCAACTTCAGTCATACTGAGTGCCACACATGAATGCATCCTACATAGGGCAGAGCCTCCTGCTCCTTACTATAGTAGCCAATTCCTTCTGGAATTGACTGTCCAACTCTCTCTCAAGCACTGAATATAAACTGGAAATTCAACCTACTGACTTCATCCATTTTCCTCCAGAACAAGTCTCGTCATATTATTCTTGTAGGTATTACCTACAAGTCAAATTCAGTCCAATAGTCTGCATTTTTTGAAGCCACACTCCATCACGACTTGTTCCACATGCATACTTATCTGCAGCCATTCTGAGCGCCACACATCACTACTTCTTGCATCTGACAGAGCCTCCTACTCCTTACTATAGTAACCATCTCCCTCTGGAACTGATTGTCTGGCTCCTTCTCGAGCAATGAATATCAAATGGATCTTTAACCTATTGACTTCATCACTTTTCCTCCAGAACAAATCTCGTCATCCTCTTCTTGTAGGTCTTGCCTACAAGTCAAATTCAGGCCAATGGTCATAAATTTCCAAATCCACACTGCTTCGCGCCTTGTTGCACATGCTGCCACATACTTTGCCTTAGTCGCACTAAGTTCTACACACAAATGCTTCCTGCTACTCCATGAAACCATACTATAGCCTAGACTGAATCAATATGTCGAAGTACTCTTCCGATCAGGAATATTGTTGGCCCAATATGAATCTGAATATCCATATAACCCAAACTCATAATTTGTCACATACCTAAGACCATAATCTAATGTACCCTTAAGGTACCTCATCACATGTTTTGTTGCAACCAAATGAACCTACCTGGGTTGCTCCATATATTGACTTAGGGTGTTCAGAACAAAACATATATTCAGTCTTATGTTCATCAAGTTCACCAATGAACACACCATCTTCCTGTAAAAAGTAACATCCAAAGTCTCTAAAGTTGTATCCTACAGCAACTTCAGATTTGATACCATAGGTGTAGCCATTGCCTTGCAATACAACATCTCAAACCTCTGCAGGATTTCTACTGTATACTTCCCTTGATTCAAAAATATCTAATACTATCTCTGCCATATCTCGGGACCCAAAAAGTAATGCATCATCCTGATATATTTCATATCAAAATCACCAACCCGTTTTTCTCTTACACTCTGAGATGCGATTTTCCACACCTGTTTAGAAAATGGTCATCCATATACAATAGTAGTATTATTGGACCATGATACACATCCTTAAAGTAAAGGTTAGGATCTGCATTGTTTTTTATAAGTCCTAATCTCGTCAAAAAAAAATTGATCCTTCCATACCATCCTTTGGGTTCCTTCTTTAATCCATACAAATCCTTCTTCAATATGTACACTGAGTGTCTCGCAGTTGTCACATACTCAACATAGTGTTCTATGACTACAAGGACCATTCTTCCTGGTTAGGTTTCCATCTATGCCACAATAAGAATTTTAGTCCTTCTGTATGTTGAAAGCCATGCACTTTCATTCTTATGTCCTTAGAATAGTATGCCATGGTCATTATCCATTAGTCAAATTACCATGACCAATCCCGAGAGAATGTCAGCCTGATGTTGAAACATTAACACTTAAGAATAACTTCTGAAATTACATAAAATCTCAACACTCCCTCTGCATGTGTTGACCTCCTATTCTTCTTCATTACATGGATGTGCACAACTCTATGTCTGGATATTATTTCTTCGTGTTTCTTCCTATGACTGTCATTATGGCTCCTTCTCAGATCTATTACCAGTGATGTTCCCGTAACAAGAAACAATAACAAAAAAAAGCATATCCTAGAGGAGATCAATTTATCTTGTGCAGAATTATACACAGTGACCCTTGAAATGATACATATTCTATGAAAACACATCCATCATATACTCGATGTCATATGGATAACCATGTTGATTTTCTAGTGTTAAATTAGACAAGAACAATTTTCCACAAGAGGTAATTACTTCCAACGATATTACTTTAGTAAAATCTAGAACATTACTAAGTAATTACAATAAAAAAATTTCAACTACTTAGAAACTTCAGTCTCTTCCTTAGATCACTTCCCACCCGTGAGAGAGAAAAATACGTGTGTCTATTGTTTTTTGTTTTTATATTGATATTAAATTGATAAAAAAAAACACGTCTCTTTGAAAATTAAATATAAAATTTAATTTGATTTTCTCTCTTATAAATAGTTGGAGAATACCTCTCTTAACTACCCAAAGATTAATTTGGTTATAATCCATCCACATAGTATTTGACTTTGATAAATTGTTCCTCCATAATTCATGTGATTCTTTGCATAGATATAGGTAGAAGTAAATATGGAGTACATTCCTCATATTTAGGTATTTAGACATTTTTACTAGAAATTACTGCCCACCATAATTTATGGAATTCTTTCTATAATTTAGGTAGGAGTAAAAAGTAAATATGTTGTACATAGAAATTGCAACAACCCCATATATTTAACACTCCCAATACTTTACTCTAATCTCATTTTCCTGGGCCACCCTGTAGTGTCCCCAAGGCCGAGCCCCGATGTAAACCATGATCTGAAAGAGATTGTAAATATGTGTTATAGGCTGGTGAGCCGAGTTTTGTATAAGCCAGTAGGCTTATGTGTTTGATTAGGCCAGAGAGCCTAAAGGTTGAAGGCCAAGGGCTTGGATTTTGTATCTGTATGTATGCAGCACATCAATAAAATATAAACACCCGCCAGGTGCAGACCGACTACGATGAATGAGTGATGGGGGATCGAGCGTCCACAGAGTGGGCAAGGGATTAGGGGCTGGAAGGTGGGAAAGGGGCTGAGTGATGAGCCTAGGGGCTAAGCTTAGGGGCTTAAGCCTGGGAAATAATATTTTAATATTATTTTAAAAGAGACATGTGAATTTAAGTTTATCCTAAGTTCCTAGCAAGGGAGGGAACATGCAAGGGGGATGTACGTTGTGGTACGCATGCAGTTCCCAGGGTGACAAGTGTCAACCCTGGTGCATGCAAATAAAATAGAGGAAGTAAGTCGTGAGGGGAATCTTCTCTCCATTCGGACCCGAACCTCTAAGAGGGAGAGCAGTACGACCTCTTCCAGAATACCCTAGTTCATCTCTGAAGCCGTAAAGCCTGTGTTGGTGCTGCAAAAATACGGGTACGCCCTCTGTTCTGGGAGCCGAGAAGATTGCATCCGTATGAAAAGCCAGTTGACTCTTTACCCGTTAGAACCAGGGAATCTGTGTAATTTCCTACGTGGATTGTTGTCACGCATTTCCAGAACCATCACCTTGAGATCATCTTGTGATTGCTGAACCGGTTTGGGGAAGCCTATGTATGTTTTCCCCGTGGGTTGTTGTGACCACGCAGTATTGGACTGTGTGAGGCTTGTTGACCTGCGAGTGACTCCTCCAGGTGAGAGAGTGCGCAAAGGAAGGAGAGAGCTCCTGGAAGGAACCCTGTAGCTGCCATAGAGCCCAGAGACTTTCGGTCCGGTCTGTTCCTGTAACCCAAGGTAAGGGAGACTGGCAGTTGAAGGATTTTCTAGGTGATAGAGAAGGTGCACTCTCTTGGGGTGGAACAGGCATGTGGGGAATGAGGGTCTGTGGGCAGTGAGCGAGGGAGATTCCTAGGAGAGATTTCTTCCTGGTGGTTGTGTATGTGCTATATTCCCTGTAGCCTCAGCCTAGCCTAGGATTCCTTGCCTTGTGGTGGAGCTCGGTCCCAGCTCGGGGGTGACCCACTGTTGAGATGATGAACAGTGTGGTCTAAGGCTGGGAGGTTCGTGGAAGGCCTGCACTTGGTTGGTGATTTCTACAGCTGTTAAAAGATAAGTATTATGAATTATGCTTTGATCATGTTTTGCATGACTGAGTTGTTTATGTATCATGTTTTCTACTGTGTAAATGAATTACTGTTTACTTCTATGGCTTGTTTAACTGTAAGCAGTAAATTATATATTTTACTCTGAGAATTAAGTGTGTTAATTGTTTGAATGCATGTGCTTATAATGTTTGTACGAATTATGTTTAAAATTCAGGTATAGAATGGTAACTGAGAGGTTTGAAGACCTCGGTAGTGTAAAAAGGGTACACTACAAATTGGTATCAGAGCGAAGGTTTCGACACTGAGCCTAGATGGGCCAGTGGAGCAGTCTTTGGACTGAGAATGCGAGGGGAAATTGTGTTTGGAGGACCAATTTCGGACCCTGGTATGGCCCGGAGTGTATAGGAGTTTAAACTCAGGAGGATCGTGAGTCGTAAGATCACTGTGGGATTAACCGTCAACCGTCTAAGTTGATAGAAGTTGCACAGGGTTTAAGTCCTCATGGGTAGAGGAGAAGTCCCGGGGAGGCGTCGAGATATTAGAGTCATTGGGGTTTTTCTAAGGCAGAGAATCGAGACCTTGTGATTCTCGAAATCCCGAGGAGGGATCATAGCCGTAGGATCCCAAGGAAGACATGTGTCGGAATCCTGGAGAGAGTCGAAAATTGGAGAATCGGAGTTCCCGAGCACATGGAGATCTCGTCACATGGAATCGCGATCCACGATTTCGCGACAAGATATGGACCGTTCATATTAGGGGACACATGGCAGAGATTTGCCATCGGGGAAAGTCTCGACAAGGAGTAAGTCCATCGGTGTTTGAATTTCATTAGGAAATCGGGAACCCCGGTGACAAGTGATTCATACACTTTGAAACTTCGAACCCCGAAACCCCGACGAGAGCTTTGAGTATGGTCACAGGGTAGAGGTCACATGGACCTAGGCTTAACCGCGAAGGGTTAAATCAAAAGGCACATCGGCATATCGGGGATTCCGTGAGCGTATGCGCTGTGACCTTGAAACCGTCGAAACCCCGACGGGAAGTTGACTGCAGTCATACAGAGGTTGGTTGTATGGTGAGGGTATAGCTCGGAGGGCTAGCACGGACGGAGTCCATCGGAAATCGTGAAATTGGGGATTCCGTGGTCAAGAGTTTTGGCACATTTTGATTCGTGAAACCCAGAACCCCGATAAGGGAAAAGGCCGGGGTCGCGAGTCAGCGGTCACATGATGTAGAGCCCATGGCAGGGGCTAACGCGTAAAGGAACGCGTCGGAAGTCGGAGGATCGGGAGTTTCGAGTACGTGAGCATCGCGACATCACGAACCCCAAAACCCCGACGAGAGCTATGAGTAGAGGTCACATGTACCTGGGCTTAACCGCGAAGGGTTAAGGCAAAAAGGCGCATCGGAAAATCGGGATTTCGTGAAAATTGATGACATGAAACATGCTTCTCATAAAACCGTAAATTCCGATATCGCGATGTAATTATTTAACTCTTAACCAGTCTTAGCGGTGATTAGATTAATTCCAAACTTTATTTAAGGATTAAATGTATCGGGAAATCGAGAAACACAATGACAAGATTATTTGATTTTATAAACCGCGAATCTCGATATTGCGACATGATTAACTTAACCTTTAAAACCTTTTTTAATTCTGAATTAAGTAATTTAAGTTTTCAAATTTAATTAAAGATCAATGCTAATTAATTATCCTTCTAAACAAGGCTTAAAGTTAAACTTTCTTTGAATGACCTTTAATACGTCATTGTTCGATTTAGTAAGTTTCTATTATATGTGTGAGGTGACCAAGACTATGGAAAACTCATGCAAACCACATGGTTGAACAAGTCATATAGTATCGGTCACGTGGACCAAGGCCTAGCCAGGAGGGCTAGCGCACAAAGGGGCGCATCGGGTTTTGAGGACTGAAATCTCGATAGGAAGGTAAGGCCACGGTCACGAAGGCATGGTCATATGCGACAAGAGCTAAGCTCAGGAGGGCTCGCAGTTGAAGAAATCTCATTGTAAATCGGGAATTGGCGATTCAAACCACCAGAACATTGCTAGATTCAAAATCCCGATAAAGTGAGTGTTTAGAATACAACAGAGGCCAAAAATCCAGTTAATCAATACCGAGCATGGAGTGGGGAAGAGTGAAAATTATCCCTGAAATGGAAGACGAACGGGAAGGAAAGGATGTTAACCTAGGAGTCGAAGGATCGAACTCCAATGGGCATGGAAAGGAGATGGATAAGGAAGGACATATAATGAAAATACTTGAAGGATTGAAAAGAGAGGCCAATGAGCATCGAGCTGATATCCGAAAGCTCATGAAAGTTAAGGATCGACAAGGGAAATTAAACTTAAAATTCTTGCAAAGTCTGGAAAGAATAGAGAAGAAACTTGAGAAGGAAAGAGACTCAGGTACGACAGAGAGTTGTCGCAGACATGGGAGAAGAAGCAGATCGAGGAGTAGTAGCCGACATCACAGTCACTCCCAAAAACATTCAGATAGGGAGACACATAGTAGTTCAAGCCCATCACCTACCAGAAAACATCAAAAATCTGGAAGGGAGGAATTGAAAGGAGAGATGAATAAAATTAAACCTCCAACATTTGATGGGGAGCATAAGAAGGAGGAAGACGCTGAGACATGGTTGCTTGGCATGAAGAAATACTTCCAGCTGCAGAATTATTCTTCCCATGCAGAAGGAAGAATTGCAATGTACCAGCTGAAAGGAAAAACATCCATGTGGTGATATCAGTTTGTGCAGGTGCAGCACATCAGAGAGAAAGAGGTCACGTGGAAGGAGTTTAAGAGGTATTTCGAGAAGAAATACCTAACTAAAAGATACTATGACAGAAAGATGAAGGAGTTCTTCGAACTCAAGTTGGGAAATATGACCATTGATGAGTATGAACGAAGTTTTATGGAACTACTGAAGTATGTTCCATTCATCAAAGACGAGGCTATCAAAATTCAGAGGTATCTGAGTGGACTGCCACCTTCCATTGGTGACAAGATTCTATACGATGATCCTAAGACCATGGAAGAAACCATAAGAAGGGTGAAATGCCTATATGAACAACAAAGGGAAAAGCCTACCTTTCGGAAGGCTTGGGATGACCAGAAGAGGTTTAAGAAGGAACAGAGGCAGAAGGGAAGTAAGC
>ML793299.1:102433-137296 GCA_009831015.1 Picea engelmannii | reverse complement strand
GAGCAAGACTGCCTTCCGATCATGGTACGGTCATTATGAGTTCACTGTGGTGCCGTTTGGACTATCCAACGCGCCTGCTGTCTTCATGTGTTTAATGAATGGAGTGTTCAGAAATTATCTGGACAAGTTTGTCATAGTATTCTTGGATGATATCTTGGTGTATTCCAAGACAGAGGAAGAACATGAACAACATCTTAGAATGGTGCTACAGGTGTTGAGAGAACACCAACTGTATGCAAAAATGAGCAAGTGCTCATTTTACCAAAAGAAGATCCATTACTTGGGACACATTATTTCTGAAGAAGGGATCGCTGTGGATCTTGAGAAGGTACAGGCCATTCAAGAGTGGCCAGCGCCAAGAAATGTGACAGAAGTTAGATCCTTTATGGGTCTGGCAGATTATTATAGGAATTTTATAGCCGGATTTTCAAGGATAGCTCATGCTATCACTTCCTTGCAAAGGAAGGAGAAGAAGTTCCAGTGGACTGAACAATGTGAGAGAAGCTTCCAGCAATTGAATCAACTGCTCACTAGTGATCCAATCCTAAATATTGCTGATCCAAGTAAGGATTACGTAGTGTGCACGGATGCATGTAAGGAAGGGTTGGGAGGAGTTCTCAGCCAAGAGGGATCTGTAATTTGTTATGAATCCCGAAAAATGAAAGAACATGAAAGGAATTATGCCACTCATGATTTAGAGCTGGCAGCAGTTGTCCATACCTTGAGTAAATGGAGACATTACCTCATGGGAAAGAAATTCGAGTTGAGAATGGACCACAATGGTCTGAAGTATTTATTTGATCAGCCAACTTTAAATGCCATGCAAATTAGATGGCTGGAATTTCTATGCGAATATGACTTTGATATCAGGCATATCAAAGGGAAAGACAATAAAGTGGCTAATGCACTCAGCAGAAAAGTGTATGAATTACATGCTACAACCATTAGCATGTACAAAACTGAGTTGAAAGACAGAATTATGGAGGCTGCAAGTGCTGATTTGCAGTACAGAAATCTTGTAGAAAAGCTACAGCAACATGAAAGACCACAGATCGAGAAAGGTTATGCCTTGGAAACTGATGGTCTACTTCTGTATAAGAAAATAATATATGTACCTAATGACCAAGAATTGAAGCTGGCAATTCTAAAAGAAATGCATAATGTGACTTATGCTGGTCATACTGGATATCAAAAGACTGTGGCAGCAGTCAAAAGCCATTATTTTTGGCCAGGTATGAAGAAGGAAATTGCAGAATACATCGCCAGATGTATGGAATGCCAGAAGGTCAAGGCTGAGCACAGACACCCAGCAGGGTTGTTGCAGCCTTTACCTATTCCTGAGTGGAAATGGGATGTCGTAACAATGGATTTTATCACAGGATTGCCCAGAACAAGCAAGAAACATGATTCAATCATGGTGGTGGTGGACAAGCTTACTAAAGCTGCCCATTTTATTCCACTGAAAACCATCCACAGAGCAACAGATGTTGCTAATATATTTTTAAAAGAAGTTGCATGCTTGCATGGAATTCCTAAGACGATTGTGTCTGATAGGGACCCAAAATTCACTTCGAATTTCTGGAAAGGACTGTTCAAAGGATTCAAAACGAATCTGAACTTTAGTACAACGTATCATCCTGAATCTGATGGACAGACAAAGAGAGTAAATAGAGTAATCGAAGACATGCTGAGAATGTATGTGATGGATAAACCATCAAGGTGGGAAGACTACATGCATTTGGTAGAATTCGCTTACAATAATGGGTACCATGCATCATTGAAGATGAGCCCATTCGAAGCACTTTATGGAAGAAAGTGCAACACTCCAGTGAGCTGGGGTAATCCAGCTGACAGAACAGTAGTTGGACCTAAACTACTCAGAGAGATGGAAGATCAGATGATAAAAATCAAACAGAATCTAAAAGTTGCCCAGGACAGGCAAAAAAGTTACGATGATAGTAACAGAACCCATAAAGAATTCAAAGTGGGTGACCATGTTTTCCTGAAAGTGAAAACTAACAGGAGTTCCTTGAAATTGGGAAGTTGCGCCAAGTTGGCAGCAAGACTTTGTGGGCCATTCGAGATCCTGGAAAGGATTGGGCCAGTTGCATACATGCTTGCATTACCTGCATCTATGACTGTACATAATGTGTTTCATGTTTCACTGCTTAAGAAATATGTACCTAATACTAATCATGTTATCGATTGGAATGTGATCCAGGTGGAACCAGAAGGTGTCCTGCAAGTGCATCATGTACACATATTGGACAGGAAAAGCAAACAGCTCCGGAATTGAGCTATAGAGCTTGTAAAGGTCCAGTGGACCTGGTACGGTCCTAAGGATGCGACATGGGAGCATGCAGATGTTATGCAGGCAGAGTACCCACATCTTTTTGAAAATTTTGAAAATCTTGCAGATGCTATGTAAAGTTGCACTGAGGACAGTGAAAAAATAAGGGGAGGGGGATTGTAGTGTCCCCAAGGCCGAGCCCCGATGTAAACCATGATCTGAAAGAGATTGTAAATATGTGTTATAGGCTGGTGAGCTGAGTTTTGTATAAGCCAGTAGGATTATGTGTTTGATTAGGCCAGAGAGCCTAAGGGTTGAAGGCCAAGGGCCTGGATTTTGTATCTGTATGTATGCAGCACATCAATAAAACATAAACACCCGCTAGGTGCAGACCGACCACGATGAATGAGTGATGGGGGACCGAGCGTCCACAGAGTGGGCAAGGGATTAGGGGCTGGAAGGTGGGAAAGGGGCTGAGTGATGAGCCTAGGGGCTAATCTTAGGGGCTTAAGCCTGGGAAATAATATTTTAATATTATTTTAAAAGAGACATGTGCATTTCAGTTTATCCTAAGTTCCTGGAAAGGGAGGGAACGTGCAAGGGGGATGTACGTTGTGGTACGCATGCAGTTCCCAAGGTGACAAGTGTCAACCCTAGTGCATGCAAATAAAACAGAGGAAGTAATCCATGAGGGGAATCTTCTCTCCATTCGGACCCGAACCTCTAAGCGGGAGAGCAGTACGACCTCTGCCAGAATACCCTGGTTCATCTCTGAAGTCGTAAATCCTGTGTTGGTGTTGCAAAAATATGGGTACGCCCTCTGTTCTAGGAGTCGAGAAGATTGCGTCCGTATGAAAAGCCATTTGACTCTTTACCCGTTCGAACCAGGGAATCTGTGTGATTTCCCAAGTGGATTGTTGTCACGCATTTCCAGAACAATCACCTTGAGATCATCTTGTGATTGCTGAACTGGTTTGGGGAAGCCTGTGTCTTTTTTCCCCATGGGTTGTTCTGACCACGCAGTATTGGACTGTGTGAGGCTTCTTGACCCGTGAGCGACTCCTCCAGGTGAGAGAGTGCGTAGAGGAAGGAGAGAGCTCCTCGAAGGAACCCTGTATCTTCCATAGAGCCCAGAGACTTCTGATCTGGTCTGTTGCTGTAACCCAAGGTAAGGGAGACTGGTAGCCGAAGGATTGTCTAGGTGACAGAGAAGGTGCACTCTCCTGGGGTGGAACAGGCATGTGGGGAATGAGGGTCTGTGGGAAGTGAGTGAGGGAGATTCCTGGGAGAGCTTTCTTCCTGGTGGTTGTGTATGTGCTATCTTCCCTGTAACCTCAGCCTAGCCTAGGATTCCTTGCCTTGGGGTGGAGCTCAGTCCTAGCTCAGGGGTGACCCACTGTTGAGCTGATGAACAGTGTGGTCTAAGGCTGGGAGGTTCGTGGAAGGCCTGCACTTGGTTAGTGATTTCTACAACTATTAAAAGATAAGTATTCTGAATTATGCTTTGATCATGTTTTGCATGACTGAGTTATTTATGTATCATGTTTTCTGCTGTGTAAATGAATTAATGTTTACTGCTATGGCTTGTTTAACTGTAAGCAGTAACTTATATATTTTACTCTGAGAATTAAGTGTGTTAATTGTTTGAATGCATGTGCTTATAATGTCTGTACAAATTATGTATAAAATTCAGGTATAGAATGGTAACTGAGAGGTTTGAAGACCTCGGTAGTGTAAAAAGGGTACACTACACACCCTATGAGGGAGTCAAGCCCATTCGTGCTCTGATACCATGTTGGATTTTTCATAAGAGATGATATTGTATGTGAATGAATATCCTATTACAATGATGAGTGTTCTATATATAAAGAACATATGGTGACCATGATGACCATCCATGAAGAGATGCATCCCTTGGGTAATAAATATATTTATAATTTATACTTTATTATATATATTTATACTTTATATTATAAATATATCATTACATTAATAATATTACAATTAATAATATTGCTTAATAATTAATAATCATATTATTAATTATCAATCTAGTAGAATGTCTTTTCGTTGCTTCCCAAACATCAAAACTCTATCGGGTTCTTCTTTCGGCCTCCACTCCCTTTGAAAATCCAGGCCCAAAGATATATCAAGGCTCTTGGATGTGTAACCATTTTGTATCATCACCCAATGATTGTTCGCCACTTGTCGAAACTATTATAGAAAGATTTGCCTCACCCCATGAAATCTTGCATAGAAGACCTTTTTCCATTTCTATATGAAGACTTGAAGTCCCCTTTTGCAAATCCCAGAGCTAAAAATATAATTTTTACACTTATACGCACCTTGCCTACTATACAACATGTGTATACATAGGTTGCACCACTACATCCCATGTACATCGAGAAATGTGCCCAAAATTGAATAATGGTGTTGGGTTTCCATGTCATGTCATGAGATCAATGATCCTCGGCCTTCCATATAATGGAAACATTCTGACATGACCCTTCAGTTCCAATTGAAGGCTATAAATGGACCAAATCCGAGCTATGGAAAAGAGGAGAAAGAATTCAACTTTGAGAGAAAAGTTACACTCGAGGAATTATTCACTTCACATTGAGTCTATATCCCTTTATCCTTTAAGTCTGAACACATTGTTCAGCCCCCAATCTCTTCCCTTACTGATTGAGAACTTCATTGTCTCTCTTACATGAGCTTTCCTTTAGTGGAGGATTGAAGTGGTGGAGGCCCAGTTGGAAGGAACTTAGTTTCTTAGTTCTGAACCATGCTGACACGGAAGTATGTAACTCATTCACTTCTATTGATTATATCTTAATAGAAATACTCTTTTCTCGTCCAATTAACATCTTGCAAATATTTGAATTATTATTCCATGAGCGTATTTGTTATGAATGTTGATGGATTATGCTATTGATTGTGCTAACATCATATATTATCACCATATTCTTCTGTTTCTTAGTTGTTGAGGACTAGTTGCAGGTATATCGTTTTGGGTCAAGTGCTCAATGGTAGACTTCATCGAATGTCTGGACAAGGTAGGCTTTTTATCTTGTCTTTCTAGCATATTTGTTTATATAGCATACTTGAGTCGAGTAGAGTTGATTTCTGCAGTCATTTTCGTCTATTTTGGTTTAACCCTAGCCATAGAGAGATTTTCCTCGTAACAGAATTGGAGACCATATTGGGGATTAAATCTTCTTTTTTGGGGTTTGAAGTGTTTTTCTCCTTAGATTTCTCTCGTTCACATTGAGTTTCTTGTCATATGATTGCTTGACAGGCTCTGTTCACTCTAGGTCTGAGTCTTTCAGCCTTCTCCTTAGCCTAACTGTGTTTTGACACATATACGTAGGTTTTTTCTTGACAGTCACGTACATTACATTATGTCCTCCTACAAGTTGCGTACATATGCTCTTTTCTCTTGAACAGTCGCGTACATCAATCTTTGTTGATTAATTGTTGGTTTTGGTGGTTGATGGGTAGGTTTTGATGATTGTTGAGTCTTCTTGGGTCTCTGTAGTGACTGTTAAGTGTCTTTGGAATGACAGAAAACCTGTCTTTGGTTGAATTTTTTGGCAGTGCCTTTTTCATCATCTTTTCATTTTGATTGTCCTTGTACATTGGGTTGGGTGTTTTTGTCCTTGATATCCTACTTGGGTTGTCTTTGTCTATACACAATAGAGTCTTTATATCAAGTTGTTGTTGAGTCCTTGGATTTTAATTTTTCTTATATTGAAAATACAAAAATATTAGGCATTTTACATTGATTGGCATTTTGATCTATTGAGTCTTTGTCATTTATCTTAGTGTAGAAAGATTGCAATTTTATTTAAGAATTGCATAATTGAATTCAAAATTGCATTTTTAGGAAGCATATCATTTATTGGAAATTGAAGTTATCACTTTTCATTGTATTCATATTCATTCTTGCTGAGTCATAACATCACTAGTTTCATGACCACACATTTTGAGTAAGAAAGGCCATTAAAAGTAACACTATAATTTAAAATTGATTAGTAACGATTTTATTTTCTAGGGTTCACAAATTAGCTTAGGATTTAGTGCCTTGGAATGGGATTTTGTGAGTAAACTTATCGAAGTCTATTAAATCAACATATGTGTCTGACTAAGGGAGTGGAGAAATCCATTGTATAAGCACGAGGTCGTGTGAGGTTGGTTGAAGGGATATCCCCTCGATACCTTCTTAGCACTTGATATATTTCTGGGTATCTATTTGTATCTAGGGATCTTGCTAGTGCCCTTAACTTTGTGAGAGGTGGTGCTTTCAAGGTTTTGGCTTTGCTACTCTGCCTATATGGTGGACCTGACTTATGAATGTTCTCATGTGAATCAATTATACCATGGTTGATTAGTTTCTTGACTTAGGTACAACATAGGTTACTTGCAGGGGTTATTCTACAGGTACCCTAGGTCAGATAAGGGTCGAACAAAACAAAGTATTTATGGAGGATTACCTCTCCGCGGGGATCTGACCAACTGGTTTTTAAGCCCACAACGGCCCTTATAACTAATTTTGATACCTCTGATCTTTAGCAGGGAGTCTCATGCCCCTCTTGGGAGAGGCATACCTACTTTAGGGAGGGAGTCCCCTTTCAGCCACTTTATATTGTTTGTGTGCATATTGGTCGTTTGATTATTTTTGGTGTTCTCTTTGATTACTAGTTTACCTTCGGATTTGTTTTTATATCTTGAGTCTTAATTCATCGGGGAGTCAGACCAGCTTCCCCGCCGGTATCTCCGCTTGTTACAGTTACCACCACATTTCGAGTCTTTGCCTCCTAAAAGGTGTAGAGTTATTAAATGTGGTACACACACCAACCACTTATCAGACTTTTGATTCTACAAGGATGAATATTGAATCAAGTCATCAAGATATTGGGAGTGCTTCGACTCCCACACCTACTATAGTCAATGGTACCCCTTCGACTCCTTCAACCACAATGGTTGTAGTATCGAGGGCACCTATCATCACTGATGCCCATCCTATAGTGAATACTCAACCTATTTCCATGAACCCATTTGGGTCTCTTGGTCACTCACCAGGCTATAATGTTCAATCCATCATGATGGCCTCTAGTCCTTTTTCCTATGGTATGCTGAATTTTACTAATTCTAGTTGTTGGCCTCTAGTTGTTGTCCCTAATTCTAGCATTGGACCTGGGGGCACATCTCCTCCTTATACTCTGTTCTCATTTGGTGGCTCTCAATTCCCTCAAATGACTCCTACCATGGGAGGAATTCCTTCTTTTAACCCAGATTCTAATCCTGTTACCTCTTGATGGAGTAACCAACCTGGTGGACAATATTTAGCTTATGGTCCATCCTTTACACCCACCTCTTATATGTCGATTCCTACCAACACATTTGGAATGAAAAATCCACCCTTATCCTCCAGATTTACACCCAGAGGGGGTAAGTTTCACACCTTGGGAAACCCTCAACCCGGAGCCACTCCGGCTGGGGGAAGTTTTTATAACCCTCATCAAAACATTCTTGCTAGAATGATTCCCAACCAATCCCTTATGAATCAACCTAGAGGAGGGTCTTACAATCCCGAGCAGGGCCATGGTGCTTACCAGAACCCTAGATGGGTTGTGATTCCCGAAAGACAATCTATCCAAGGAGCTTAGGGCCAGGTGTCGCAACCCTGTCTCCCTTTTCTGTCCATGCTCAATATTCCATGCTTGTCTAAGTTGATGAACAACCTTGTGTTTCATGATCCTACATGGCCCCCCATTCCCACCAAGCTTCCTTTTGGATATTTTGAAACTCAAAGGCAAGAATGGTGAGGACCCTAATGATCACGTTACCACCTTTCACTTACGGTGCTCTTTAAATTCCCTTAACGATGATTCCATTCAGTTAATGTTATTTCAATGCACCCTCATAGGGTTTGTTGTGAAATGGTATATCGATATACGTAGGGGGGAATATGAGACCTTTAGTTAGATGGTGCTAGTCTTCCTTAACCACTTCCAATTTTCGGTTAGTTACGATGTTGGCCTATAACTTTTGTCAACTTTACACTAGGACAAATACACTCATATCTCAGACCACATCCAGGAGTGGTGTAGATGAAATAGGTTTATCAATACCTGCATACCCCCAGAATTCCTATTAGAATGGTTCCTTAAGTCCTTACAGCCTCCTATTTCAAAGGATGTTGCGACATTCGGGGTTACATCTGAGGAAGACGCGATATTCAAATCCCAACAGTTATATCTTATATACACTCAGTCTGGTATGCTACATGATACTCTTTCAGATGCACTGAGGTCAAACTATGACCCTAGACAAAATCTCGTACCTCATGCCGATGGAATTGTAGGCTCGTCCAATGTGAAATATGCAGACTCACTGACAAGCCATTTGAAAGAGTTGTCTCTAAACTAGTATGCAATAGGGCCATCTTAGTCTGTGTCTTCCAATCCCACTCATTCGGTGGATGTACATTTCATGCAATCGTCGATCAACCCAAATGGTAACCAGAAACTAGGCGGGAATAATAAGAAAGGACGTAATAATAATGATAAGGGTGGGAAGAATAATAATAAACCCAATGACAATGGTAATAATGAGAGGAAGAATAACAATGTTGTTGAGGGAAAGAAAGAAAGGCGTAAGGTGAAATTTCCCTGTAAGATTTTTATAGATGATCATCTTATTCATTTCTGCCCCAAACTTGCAGAAGTTGTGAGGCTCTTATCTCTACTGCACGTTGTGCTAACGAATCCTTTTCCACATAACCAACACATGGCCTCGAGCTCCTCAAATGCCAGAAATGTGGTCAGTGGGAGTCAACACCCACCGACACAAGACATTGACCGTTTGTGCATCAATATGGTCAATTCTCAGGTTAATTTAGCCACCGAGTCTCACGATTATAGTTCTCCACAAACTGTACCTAGTATAGAATATCCTCCTCCTCTAGAGACTCCCTTGTAGATCGAAAAACCAGAGCCACCACCTATATTATTAAAGGAGTACTCAAACGCTCTACTCACAATCCAAATGCTAGAGCCTCCCATAGTTATTCTATTGTTGAGGACATGGGTCAAAACCCTTGTGCGATGTTGGCCCTAGAGGTACTCTAGACGTGTCCTTCACAGAGGAATGCCTTGTTATTTGCATTAGGATCTCTAGACCCCAGTGGCTCGAAAGTGATCAAGTTTGACGTCATAGATGTGAAGCCTCACTTTCCTTACAATGTGGCCTTCCAAATCCATGTGGGGTACTCGAAATATACCATCAAGCATGCAGTTGTTGATGAAGGCATTGCCACATGTGTGATG
Source organism: Picea engelmannii (assembly GCA_009831015.1). NCBI lineage: Eukaryota > Viridiplantae > Streptophyta > Pinopsida > Pinales > Pinaceae > Picea > Picea engelmannii. Next base: position 127,675 of record ML793299.1, on the reverse strand, counting down.
CCCCTAATCTGTTGAAAAGTTATTGGCTCTCCAACTCTCTCTCAATCTCCAACCATGTTGACTACTTTTGATGGTTGTTCTTTCCACCCTCATGGTATTCCTCCAGGGATTGACCCTTGAATTGTTGAGAATGAAATTAAAACTTACCCAGATGATAATCTTGTTCGACAATGTCTTAGAGTTATCAATCCCCGTAAGGCCCCTACTATTAAGGCAAAGGTAGAGAAACTGCTTAATGTTGGCTTTATCTACCTGGTTCCCTTGACTGAATGGGTATCCAATCCCATTCTTGTGAATAAGAAGAAAGCAACCATTTGTGTATGCATGTATTTTCATGACCTGAACAAAGCCTATCCTAAATATAACTTCTCAACACCTTTCATCGATCTGATTCTTGATGAGTGTGCGGGAAGCGAGATTTTTTCTTTCACGGATGGATTTTCAAGGTATAACAAATTTAAATTAAACCCAAGGATCAACATAAGACGAAATTTATTTGTCCTTGGGGTACTTTCGCATATCGAAAGATGCCTTTCATACTTAAAAACACTGGAGAAACCTTCCAACGTGCAATGATCTTCGCATTCCACAATCTTAAGCATATAGTCAAAGATTATCTTGACGATCTTGTTGCTCACTCTCATAAGAGAGTAGATCACCCTACGAAACTTACACTAGTTTTTGAAATATGTCGTCATTATAGAATCCGATTGATACCTCATAAATGCATATTTTGCATTAGGTATAGACATATTCTGTGATTTTTAGTCTCTGAGACCAGGATCATGGTAGATTCCTTAAAGGTTGAGGCAATACTTTGATTTCCTCCCTCATGCACTATTTGAAAACTTCAAGGTTTATAGGGGAAAGATAACTTTTTACATCGGTTTATAGTAAACTATGCCAATATTACTAAGGGTTTCATGCATCTTTTGAAGAAGGAAGCCCCTTTTATCTGGGATGAGCAGGCCCAACAGTTATTCGATGCTTTGAATAAATCCTTAGTATTGAAGCCTCTGTTGAAGTCTACTGACTACAGTAGGGATTACTTGCATTATGTCGTGGCGTCCGAAGAGACAATTTGTATGGTTTTAGTTCAGGAGGATGATGAGCTCCACGAGCACATCATATACTATCTTATTTGAAACTTAGTCAATCCTAAGCTCAAATATTCTCACGTTGAAAAGATAGCTTTGGCTGCCGTCCACCTAGTCCAAAGATTACACCTTTATATATTTATTTCCAAAACTACTGTGGTTTCCAATGTCAATCCATTTCAATACGTCCTTACCAGGTGTATCATAGGGGTAAAATACAATAAATGGATTGTCATTTTACAAGAATTTGATCTTGATTTTGCTTCTGTGAAATCCAAGAAATCGTTAGTCTTTGTAGAGTTAATATCTGACTTCCCATGATTGGACAAGGATGTTATTCATGTTGACTCTTTTCCGAATGAACACATTTTCCTTGTCTTGTTGTCTGACCCCTGGTATGGATACATTGTTCTCTATATTCAAACTTTGAAGTTTCCTCAGCATCTCTCACGAGATGACCGACGGTGTATACGATACCAAGCTAAGAATTGCCTTATCGTCGGTGAAACTCTGTATCATAAAGGAATAGACAATATCCTACATCATTTTTTAACTCATGAAGAAGTTGAGTTAGTTATAAGTAATTTCCATAGTTGGGCTTGTGGTGGTCATCTATCTAGGCTTGAAACAACCCAAAAAAATTTGTGAGTTGGTTATTTCTAGCCATCTATATTTAAAGATTATGCTGAAGTGGTTAAGAATCATCACCCCTGCTAGGTGTTCACTTAGAAAATGTGCTTGCATCCATCTCCTCTCCATCCAATCATTATTGTTAGTCCCTTCACCAAGTGGGGGGTGGACTTTGTGGATTGCAACCCAACTAAGGCTGGGGGGCCTCAACACATTATCATGGCCTTAGAATACTTTACTAAGTGGGTTGAGGGCATGCCTACAGTTAAATATGATGGAAATATTTTTTCCTTCTTCGTATTCAATCAACTTATCGATCGGTTTGGTATCCTGAGTGAGATTGTCAATGATCATGGTAGTCACTTTCAGAATGAAATGATGGAAGAGCTATCATCCAAGCTCAAGTTTAAGCACGATCATTCTTCCCCTTAATACCCTCAAGAAAATGGATAGGTAGAGGTCATCAACAAGTCTCTCCAGACCATTTTGCAGAAACCTATCAGCTAGAACAAATCTAACTGGCATATTATGCTATATCCCGCACTCTGGGCATAGCGAACCTTAGTCCATACTGCCACCGGATTTTATCCTTTCCAATTAGTACATGGTGTAGTTTCAATCTTACCTATTGAATTCAAAATCCCTTCTCTTAGATTGGCAGTTGTTCTCCTCCTTGACACTTCCGATCTCGAGCGACGCCTCGTACACCTAGAGAGCCTTGATGAGCAACATCAAGACTCCTCTACGACTATTGAAGAGAATAAAAGGCGTTTCAAGGTCCAATATGATAAGTCTATCTGTCCTTGGTTGTCCACTGAGGGTGACTTGATCAAGCCAAAGAACCGCTAGGGGTAGGAAAATTCAAACCCATGTGGCATGGTCCCTATATCGTGTGACGTGTCTTACAAAAAGGATACTATGAATTAGAATATTATGAAGGGAACATGTTGGTCGAGCCCAGGAATAGGATCTGCTTGAAAAGATATTACACTTGAGCCCCAATATTGGGTGTAACTCTTTGTATGCTAATGTAATTTAGTGTATATATATTTTCCCTTTAGTTTTTATCTTCATCTTGCCTATCAAGTTTTCCCTTGGTTGGAAGATGTGAACAGATTCTTCGGTCTTTTTAGGATTCATAGACGGAGCCAGTCATCATACATGAAAATTGGCTTTCACCGCTTGGGTGGTTTACTCATCCGAGGGTCTACTTGTGTCTTCAGGTGGTGTATGCCTAGGGCCATCCACGAATAATGTGGCTGAATATAGCATCATTATTGAACTTTTGCGCAATGTCATTTCACATGGTATTAGCTCTTTGGAAGTTCTCTTGGATTCCCAGTTAGTAGTATGTAAGTTGAATGGAATTTACTTTGTGCGTGACCCTACAATACTCTGACGATTCCTTCGAGTATGCCTTTTAGAATGAAAAATTGATTTTATTACTTATTATCACATACCTAGGAGTTCTAATTATGTATTCAATGTTTATGCTAATTTTGTTTTAGATTGGAATTTGTCACATAAATAAAGCAAAGAAAACATTCTCATCAATGTACACATTGTAATATAAGTAAAGCCAAAGAACCTTGTTTTATATATATATTTCAAAAAAATATGATGTTTATAGTACAAAATTGGGGCCAACAACCTTAATACAGATATACAATCGATAATACAAAATCCATGACATCTACGTCTGTGGCACCATATGTGGATCATGATAACAAACTATAGTGTTTGTGAGATGCTGAAAGAGTCGTACCCAAGTGTTGGTGTCCAGGTATGAACGATTTATTCACCCCTTTCCTACATTAATTTATCAATCCGGGTACATATCCTTTCAAGGAAATGCACAAGGTATATGCAGGGGCAAGAGTACAATTAGTTCTGGCCAAGGGTTCACGATTAAGATTCAAGACATTACTGTCAAATGGATTAACTACAACTTCCGAAAGGTACTAATAAGAATCACACATTGTAACAACAAGAATAAACTAAGAAACAACACTGTAACAACAAGCATAAACTGATAAATAACAGACTATAATAGCAAGCATAAAAATGGTAAATAACACACACAGGAAGATGTAATACCTGATCAGAAGAGCAGGCCCAGCTATCTGATCAGGGCTACGCTGGTCACAGCGAAGACAAAGACAACAAAATAGGTAGTGTTTTATAAATCTGAAAAAGGTTATTACAATCTCAATGGGGACATCCCCAGTTACAGGAATAAACTGTCTTTTATACATAAAAAGGGAGAACAACCTCTTTCCCAAAAACATGGTAACCGTATCCCCAAAAATATGCATTAGATAGAATGGCACCAGTACTAGATGGACAGGATCAACGAAATGCCCAAGATGGTTCAGGGATCTGCGACTCCAACTGTGCGGCCTCTTTATGGCTTGGTTGTTGCTGTGAAGAGTGGATCTGCTATGATATGAAGCCCTGGTCCTGTTCTCCAGAAGTTGTGGTCAAACTTTCGTTTTAGTGCTGCGAATAGGAAAAACTTCGTGACTTTTACTTCATTAATAAAATATTCCAATAGACAAGGTAGGGGTAATTACCTCACAGATTTAGCATAGTAAACATAGGTAAATAAGTGTAAAAAGGTCAAAAAGGTAATGGAAATGTAGCAGAAAGATAGCCCGATTTGGTGCCCAACATCTCCCCCCAACTAGCCTTTTGCATGCCCTCATGTAGTTCGTCACTTTCGCAAGTCTGGATTTCACTGACTGTTGGCTTGCTGAAAATGGGAGAGATCATATTCTTCGGCCATCTCTATTCCTGGAACTTTAAAACCATCTGAGAGGTGGACGTCTTCCCACCAATCTTCCGGGACAATATACGTTGGAGTGTAATCTTCTATTGGAAACCAATTAGTGGAAACTGAAATCGGAGTCCCATCCATTGGACCCTGCTTGTTCGGACACATGCCACATATCTGGGCACTATGGGGAGCACCTATGCAAAATTTGGTGCCCCAAAAGGTTCCCTGTTCCGGACAGTTGTAGGTGTCATCATCCACCTTTTCTGATAGCAATCAAGGGCTTCTTCATGAAATGTGACTATTTGCTTAACGCAAAGATCAAGGAACCAATTTTGTGTCCTCAGCATTCTGTCTCTATTCACCTCAATTCCCAGAAAGGTGTTGTGTTTATTGAACATGGTGACTGACCTCTCAGGTTCTCCTCTTACCATAAACATCTTTGTAACCTGATTAGATTCAAATGTGTTAAAATCCTTCTGCCAGTTGATCTGGTTGAAAGTGTAAGAGGCGAGGGCTCTTAAATGGATGTCTCCCACATACGGGACCAGATTGAAGTCTCTGTCCAAGCGCAATAGATATCCATGCAGGTAAAATTCACACATCAAATGTTGAGTTGGCACATCGTGGTACCTCATTATTCAGAGGAATTGTACACCATTTTATATCTTATAACTAATCTCATTTTTTATGCTCTCCATGCAGAATAGAAGAAAATGTTCATGTAAGAATAAATAATAACTAGAAGTAGGGGGGCAACATGCCAGCACCTCTTGTGCCAAACTAAACATCTTCTCTTTATTTGTTTTCAGCTCTGCCACTTTCTTTTCCAGCTGCTCCATCTTGAGCTGCTGCGTTGCATGCCTTAATCTCATGATGTCTATACACTCCAGATATTCAAAAATAGTTGTGGAGGCTCGTTCCTGCATTCTTCTAATCTTTTTTTGATACTGAGCTACAGTAGATTTCCAAGTCTGCACTTCAACTGTTAAGGCATGCTCACGGTCTTCAAACAATCGCTCGACCGAGTCTGTTTGAGTAGCAGTAGAGGTTATGGCTGCCTGGTCCATCTGAGTCTCTGTTTCTACTCCTATGGTCTTGGACTTTCTAGATTTCTTCTTGTATTTATTCATCCACTCTTGCATTCTATGTACCTATTTCTTTAGTTTCCTGACCTCCATCTTAAGTTGCATTATCTCCTTCAATTGTAGCTAATGTTTTTGTTTGACTGGGAGTCTTATGACCTTATCACCTGGCCCTTCCATTGGCTCATTCATTGGGACCGCTTCCCTTGGTCCCTCTTCTTTGCCTACAACTATTTCCTCTTGTTGCGCGCTCACCACGACCGGTGGTTCCCTTGCGAGATGCTCTCCTGCTAATATATTTGTTTGAGTATCATCCACCCCGCACAGTTGTGGCTTTTGTGATAGAATTGGAGGAATGGCGAGATCTTCTTCTGTATGTCAAAGGGAACGAGTTCGCCTTACTCCTCTTGGAGTAAAGGAGAAAAAGGATAACTGGAAGGGATCTTCAATCATTGGTCCCGAGGTTGACGCTAGTTCTTGTGGTTCGGTACCAACCTCACGCCCTAGTTCTCCCAGCACTTCTTCCATGGGATCTATGGTCAGGGTGGTCACGACCTCTTCTTCATTTTGGTTATCCTCCTCCATTGACTCCATGGTGACAGGAGGTCCTTGTGGAGTACCCTCAATCAAAATATCGACCAATTCACCCACTCCTGTCTGTTCTAACCCCGCTTCTGTTATTGTCATGCTATCAAATTGTTTTTCTAATTCCACAGACGAGACTAGTTCTTATGGGATAGCCTCGGCCATGGTACTAGTGGGCCTTTCTGTGTCAACTTCTGCATCTTCCATTGGTTCCATGTTTTTGGCTTGCTCTTGGAGAGAAAACTCTTCTTCAAATGCTTCAGCTTCCATCTCCATCTCTTCTGGTTCCTCCTGGTCAACATAGTCATCTTCTCCTGCACTTTCCTCCTCTGTGGCTTCTGGTTCATCTTCCTTAGCAGTCACAACGGCTTCTACTTCTTCCTCTATGGAATCCCAAAATAGTTCCCATGGGATCGAGATTTGTCTGATGGAATTCATTACTAACAGTTGAACCAGCCCATGGTGGGTGATGGTTTCCAATACCTGTCGTGACTCTTGAGCCGAATGTGCCATTAGGTGAAGGCTTCTCAGTAAGAAATAAGGCACATTCAGTGAGAAAGCCTCTTCTTGGGGAAATCGCAGGTGAGTTAGTATTCAGAGATGGTATTTGAATATGTGGAGTATCTCCCTTCGCAAGTCATATATCTCATGACGATTCTGCTACTTCCTTCCATGGATGCGGTAGCGAATTTCAGTCATATCCTTGACCCTTCTGCACAATGCTTTCTCCTACCTGTAAAAAGGATTCGGGAAACTCCAGAAGGATAGACCTTATTGAAAACCATCGTTGTCCATTTTGAGGGAGTCCACTAACTTCTGGGATGGCTTCCTCTGTCATAGGAATTTCAATTCCGTGGACCCGAGAGCTTCCTTCTCTCAAGTTGAGTGTGAATTCCGTCGCAATTTCTTCATTCAACCCTTTCGATCTGTCAAAGTAAACATTCCAGCCCGCATTCTCAAATACCTGCCATAGCTCCTGATTTTTCTAAACTCTCATTGTATCTTTAGGTTCATGCCACACAGATCGTCCACCCATTGCTGTAGAGGCAGAGTCAACACGACGAATGCAGTTAGCTGGTAGGGGAAAATGACAGGGCTCCAAACTGTTGGCAACTGAAATAACGTCATATCGCTTTTGGGGACGACAGACGAAACATCGTTGGTATGTTTGGAAACGATGACAGAGTGTGGTGGTACTATCATAAATTTAATGCAGTGTGTTGGGGAGGTGACTGATTATGAATCTGCACGTACGAGTACGCATTTCAACATATCAATTTATGATTACAGAGTATCAAAATCATTAGATTTTGTTTGATGAGGATCATGTGTCATAAATTATTTTTCATGGTATGTCGTCATTTGTTATGACGTTTCCCCCCCCAACTTAATTACGGCTATCCACGACACGTTTTGATGTCTTTTTGGAATATTTTAATTAAATCCATAAAGGTCGGTAGAGACGTACCTGGGGACCTACCTTACGGTGGAGTAGTAGAAAAAGGTTTGACGGAGTAACGAAAACAGGGCGTAATGACAGCAAGGAGTAACAACAATAGTGAGTAGAAACAATGACAGAATAACAACGACGGTGGAGTAGCGACAGTTGTGGAGTAACGACACTGACAGAGTAATGGCAGTTGCGGAGTAACAACACCGGCGGAATAACGACAATTGCAAAGTAATAACACCGACAGAGTAACGACATTTGCAGAGTAATGACAGTGGCAGAGTAATGGCAGTTGTGGAGTAACAACACCAGTGGAGTGACGACAGTTGCGGAGTAAAGGCATCGACATAGTAACGACACTTCGTGAAGTAATCAATGCACACCAGTGGAGTAAAAACAATGTCTTTATAGAAGCACTGGTGGAGTAACATCGTTGAGTGTTACATTTCTCCTGGTCATATTAATTTGTTATTCCTGCAAAAATACAAACAAGTAAGAAATAACAATTTTTTTTATTATTATATATATATATATATTTATTTATTTTTATTTTTTTAAGGAAGAGTGAGAGTTTCTTTCATTCCAACAATCATTAAATCAGATGAGTCAGAGAGGTGTTTGACAAAGTCATTTCTAGAGGCTAGACGGTGGTATAGTTTTAGACGGTGTCTATTTACTAAGAACGAGGTATGATTCTCATCTATTGTAATTAATCTAACCATTCCATTTCTGAACACTGCGTCCACTTGGTATGGCCCCATCTAGCGAGTGAAAAAATTGCCTTTGAAATCCTTAAATTGGGAATCGTAAAGTAATGCCCAATATCCCACATGAAACACCTTACTTTTGATAAATTTATCATGCCACTTCATTCTCTCTTGTTGAAAAGCAGTGGTCTTCTGGACAGTTACTAACCGAATCTCGTCCAACTCATTCAGGTGTTCCAGTCGGTGTTTCTGTGCTTCTGATGGGTCTAGGCCTACTTCTAGAGCTGTCTTGAGTGTACTGATATCAAATTCCACTGGAAACAAGGGGACTTTCCCATAGACTAATTCAAATGGTGAAAACCCAGTTGTGTTTCACCATGTTGTTTTGTATGCCCATAAAGCTTCTGGAAGTTTCTCTGCCCAGTCCCAGCGATGACTTTCTACTATCTTTGTCAAGATATTTTCCAATACCTTGTTTGTGCTTTCTACTTGCATGTTCGCCTGGGGGTGATAGGGGGTTGTCACTCTATGTTTGACTCCATATTTTTGCATTAACTTTCCTATCATGTGAGATGTGAACTGTGATCCTCCATCTGACACAATTTCCCTTGGAGTACCGTATCGGTCAAAAAATTCTTCAAAAAGAAAGTCTGCCACTACTTGTTCTATTGCTCTTGTGACCGCTTTGGCTTCCACCCATTTAGTTACATAATCTATGTAGACCAAAATGTAATATTTCTGATGAGAAGGTGGTTTGAAGGGTCCAAAAAAATCAATGGCCGATTTCTCAATTGGTTCAAGGACTATCTGGGGTTGTAGAGGAATTTCATCTTCTTTCCCAAGTTGTCCCATCTGTTGGCATCTATCACACCTTTGGACATAGTCTCAGGCATCACAAAAGATGGAGGGCCAATAATATCCCATTTGCAGCACTTTGTGACCTGTTCTTTTATCTGAAAAATGTCCTCCACAGGGTCCATCATGTGCAGCCTTCAGTATCTCATAGATATTATCTTCTGCCACACAACGTCGAATTTGTTGGTCAACCCGTGTATGAAAGAGATATCCTGCCATCCATGAATATCGGGTACTCTGGTGAATAATCTCCCTTTTCTCTTTATATGACAGATGATGAGGCACCTTCCTTGAAGCAAGATAATTAGCAATATCTGCATACCACATAGTGTTAGCAGATACTGCAAAAAGATGTTCATCTGGAAAATTATCTTCAATTGGTGTATCCTTACCCTCATGTTCTATCCTAGATAAGAAATCTACAACCACATTGTCCTTCCCTAGTTTATCTACTATCATGATATCAAATTCCTGTAGTAGCAAGAGCTATCTTGTGATACGACCAGGGGTAACATGTTTATTCATTAAATACCTGATAGCTACATGATCAGTATGCACAAATGTAGGATACCCAGTAATGTAGTGATGGAATTTATTGATGGCATAAATGATAGCAAGGAACTCTTTCTCGGTCACTATGTAGTTTAATTCAGCATGAGCCAAATTCTTACTAACATAGTAAACTGTGTATGGTATTTTGTCCTCTTGTTTTCCTAATACCGCACCAACCGTTGTTTGGGAAGAATCCGTATGAATATGGAAAGGTAATGCCCAGTATGGCCCTCTAAGGATTGGAGTGCTACATACCAATTCCTTAATTCTCATAAAGGTTGCATCACAGTCCTCTGTCCACACAAAATCTGAATCTTTTGTTAGCAATTGAAAGAGTGGATGTGCTACTTTAGCAAAATTTTCTAAAAAATGCCTGTAATAACCAGCACAACCAATAAAACGACGTACCTGCATGGGCGTTTTGGGTGTTGGGAAATGTTGAATTACCTTTGTCTTTGCTGGGTCCATCTGGATTCCTTCAACTGAGAGAAAATGTCCCAGAACAATTCCTTCTTCCATCATCATATGACATTTTTCCGTACTCAACGAGAGACGCGCTTGTATACACCTTTTGAGAACTTTTTCTAAATTTTTCAGCCCTTGAAGAAATGAATCCCCATATGGATTAAAGTCATCCATGTAGATTTCAACACTGTCATCTATCAAATCAAAGAAGATTCCCAAAATTTCCCTTTGGAATGTTGTAGGAGCATTACATAGGCCAAAAGGAAGGACCCGGTATGCGAATGTTCCCCAGGGGCATGTGAAAGTGGTTTTATCCCGATCTTCAGGAGCTATCTAGATCTGGTTATACCCACTAAACCCATCTAGAAAATAAAAAAACTTTTTGCCAGCCAATGTGTCCAGAACTTGATCAATACATGGCAAAGGAAAATGATCTTTCTGCGTTGCCTTATTTAATTCTTGATAATCGATGCATATTCGCCATTTACCATTTTTCTTAGGGACCATTACTAATGGGGAGACCCATTGGCTATCTGAGATGGGGTAAATAAAACCTACGTCTAGTAATTTCTGAAGTTCTTCTTTCACAACATTTTTCAATGCGGGGTTCATCCTTCTCTGAGGTTGTCTCATAGGATGACAATCCTCCTTAATGTATATATGATGAGTGCATGAATTAGCAGGGATCCCTTTCATATCTGTATAATCCCAGGCAAAGGCCTCTTTGTGTTTCCGAAGGACATCCACAAGTTTCTTCTTTTGGGATTCTAACAAGGTTGGATTAATATTCAGGGTTTTCCCCGGTTCTAGTTCTACTGGGACACTTTCACTGGGTGCATTAATAGGTATTTTCTCTAATCCTTCTATTGTTTCAATTGTTTCCTGAGTCTTACAGCTTAGGATAGATTCTAGGAATTGTTGATTTGTTTCAGAAATAGAGCAAGGATAATCCATAAAAGAGGTGATTACGTCATCTTCCGATTCTATTTTCAACTAAAGGGCTTGTCCAATAGTGAGAATTGGCCTCAATTCCTCATTTTTTGTTTCAGACTCTTTCCTAGGTAAAAAGTTTTTGCTTCCTGTTGGTTTTATGGATGGGTTTCATTCTACAGGTGGGTATAACACTAAGTTCTTAATGTTGTGCCCATTGGAAATAACCATGTGCCCTGATCGACACCCAATGTAAGCATCTGCAGTAGCCAGCCATGGTCTACCCAAGATCAAAGGATGGCACCCACCGAAGATTGTGTCTGTAAGACCAAGAAATCTATGGGATAGTGCCATGAATCTACTGAAATTGTTACATCTTCCAACTTTCCTACAGGTTTGACTGTGGATCGGTCTGCCAATTCCAATACCGTAGGTGTATGTTTCAAGTTACGAAGACCTAATGCATGCATGGTTTCAGTGGTGATAACGTTGATGGAAACACCCAGGTCTACCAGCACATTCAGAATCTGTACCCCATTAATTTGTACTGTCAGAATTGGGTTCCCCGAATCTCCATACTTTTCAGACATTGACTTTCCCGTCATGAAATCTGATAATTTTACCATAACATGAATGGTAAGGGGGTGTTTGGATTTATTTGAACAATATTCCCTAAGAGTCTTTTCATATATTGGCACATCCTTCATAGCTTGTAACAAGGGAATTTTAACAAATAAATTCTATAGTTCTCCTAATAAATCAAATTCAGCTTGAGGGGTTGATTTACTCAAAGTTAATCTCTCTGGTTAAGGTGGTTCAGATTGATGTTGTTTTACAGGAGATGCCTAGTTTCTATCAGTTTTTTTTGGCTCTTTACTAATTGGTTCTGATTCCTTACCTTCACTATCGAGTTGTCCAATGGTAACTGGAGGAGGTTGAGCATCAACTGTCTACCCTGATCGTAGATTCATTTAATACAACTCTACAGTGGAAATTCTATATGAAGGTAGGTTTTGGAATGTTAGTTTGATGAACTCCCTTGCTATTAGGACTCTGATTAGGTTGGATTGGGAGCTGAGGACGGGTAGGTTGGTTACCTGGAGGCACATTAGAGGGAAGTTGGAGCTGTTGTTGTGGCATTGATTGAGGAAACTTCCCAGGAGGGGATCCTCGCCAAGTTGGAGCCCATGGGGAGCTTGGACTGGCTTGAGGGTTCCACTACTGCCACAATGGAAACTGGTATTGTGGCCACATGGAAGGATAGGGCATGGACTGAGGATTCATATTAGAATTATTGAAATACTGAGATGGATCTGAGTACATACCTTGATTTCCCATTGGTGGTTGAGGTTGCCATGTCTTTCTAGACCCCATAAGGTACAGTTGCTCCATGTCTTTCCCCGTTCCTTGAAATACTACTTTCAGGCCTGGAAGGGAGGGACATGAGCTTGTTTCATGATTTAGCTCACATATTGCACATTCCTCTATGGATTTTAGTGGACATTCCCTCTATGGATGCTTCTTTCTACACGTCGGGCAGAATATTTCCATAGTCCTGTCCAATTCTAGCTGCTTCTGTTTTACTTACAATGTATCCATCTGTGTTGACAGGGTGTTGAGGATATCCATCCTCAGATTGTCTAGCAGGTTTCCAATTTTTGCTTTCGTAACACCTCCGCCAGACCCTTTTACTGAGCGAATTCCTTGTCTGTTTCTTACAAGTCCTCTTGAGCACTGAATGCATAATTTGTAGATACCTTCGAAGCTTTCCTTAGATATGTCTCCTTTTCCCACAATGTTCAATATTTCCATTGAGTCCTCATGGAAAGATTGGAGGAGGATAATTTTTAGAATTTCCTTATCCAGGTCAGAGTGACCCAACCTCTGTAAGGTGTACTTGAATCGTTCCACACAATCTTCCAAACTCTCGTCTTCTTTTTGTGCAAAATTGAAAAGTTCTTCCTTAATGTTCTGGGATTTACAGTAATCTTGGTATTTTTCCAGAAACGTTGTTTGCATATCATCCCATGTGGAAATAGTGCTTCCTCCAAGGCCCATGAACCATCGCAGATCTGTCCCTTTTAATGTAAAAGGAATTTTTTTTAATTTTGGGGCTTCCGTCATGTAGTCATACCCTCAGCCCACTATGTCGAATTCGAATAGAAATGTGTCGGGATCTTCTGAAACAAGCCCATGAAAGTTTGGTAAGGCTGCTAATGGAATAGGCTTAGTGGGCGCACCAACTCCCAGGTTTCCAATTGGAAACTCGATAGTGGGGGTTGTGGGAGCCATAAATATCTTCCAATTATAACCGTTGGGTATTTCACCAAACTCTATAGGAGATGGTTGAGGCTTCCTTACCCCTTTGATCTGAGTTTCTTTAGTAGAACTTCCCCGGTCCCTTGGTGATGCAAATACTCCTTCTATCCCTTCTTCTTCATTATGATGAATTGATCCCTCGGCTACAACCTTCTCTCTCTTGTTGGGGTGGTTTGACTCTGTCAAGGTTCTGCTTGCGACCTCTTCCTCCTCTATTGCCAACATAAGATTTCCTTGGTCAGGTATGCCACTAGATATTTCTTCAACTGTTGGGGGAACCTGCTATGTTGTATCACCCAAGAATGTTGTAGACAACACTGGTTGATCTATTGATTGTCCCTCAGACTTCACTCTTCATGCCCTTGGTCTCACGGCTGCCCAAGATGATGTTTCTGATTCAGCCTTTTCTATAATCTATTGGATGTAGGTCTTTCTTCCCAAATCTGGTCCTCCCTTCTTTGGGGCTTTCCCTCTACCCCCATTATTCGGTTCTTTGTTCATACAAGTGTTGGTATGATGGAGGGTCTTGGCATGAACCTAAAATTATTTAGTCTTGAAGTAAGGTGTCAAAGAACCATTCCTTCCCCAAGAAAAAGATCTTATGAAAAAGAAAGGCAGCTAAAAAAACAAGAATCTAAGGTTCAGGGCCCAGAGTAGGGCATCAAAGGACTCTTCCCTCCCCTGGACAAGAACAAAACACACCACGGAAAAGACCTGATACTTTTCAAATCTGAAGCAGGGCGTCAAAAGACTCCTCCCTCCCCAAGGTAAAAGCTAAGGTTTCCAAAAAAAAAAAAACACAAGGGTTTGAAAGAAATAAATCTTACCTCAGGATATGGAGTAGGGCGTCAAAAGATTCTTCCCTCCCCAGGACAAGAGATTGACAAAAACGAAAAAGAAAAAATAAAAACAAGCGGAAATATCACCTACGCTTAGGACCTGAAGCAGAGTGAGAAAACGTGTTCTCTCCCCAGGATGAGAGATTGACCCTCTGGTTGGTCTGGATCATTATCTTGCACCTTGTTAGCCTCCCTGACAATGGTGTGAAAATGTTGGTGTCCAGGTATGAACGATTTATTCACCCCTTTCCTATATTAATTTATCAATCCAGTTATGTATCCTTTCAAGGAACGCACAAGGTATATGCAGGGGAAAGAGTACAATTCGTTCTGGCCAAGGGTTCATGATTAAGATTCAAGACATTACTGTCAACTGGATTAACTACAACTTTCAAAAGGTACTCATAAGAATCACACGTTGTAACAGCAAGCATAAACTAAGAAACAACACTGTAACAACAAGCATAAACTATTAAATAACACACTATAACAACAAGCATAAAACTGATAAATAACACACACAGAAAGACACAACACCTGATCAGAAGAGCGGGCCCATCTCTCTGATCAGGGCTGCGTTGGTCACAACGAAGATGAAGACAACAAAATAGGTAGTGTTTTATAAATCTGAAAAAGGTTATTACAATATCAATGGGGACATCCCTAGTTACAAGAATAAACTGTCTTTTATACATCAAAAGGGAGAACAACCTCTTTCCCAAAAACATGGTAACCGTATCCCCAAAAATATGCATTAGTTAGAAATGCACCAGTACTAGATGGACAGGATCGGCGAAATGCCCAAGATGGTTTAGGGATCTGTGACTCCAGCTACATGGCCTCTTTATGGCTTGGTTGTTGCTGTGAAGAGAGGATCTACTGCAGGATGAAGCCATGGTCCTGTTCTCCAGAAGTTGTGGTCAAACATTCGTTTTAGTGCTGTGAATAGGCAAAACTCCGCATCTTTTACTTCATTAATAAAATATTCCAATAGATAAGGTAGCGGTAATTACCTCATAGATTTAGCATAGTAAACATAGGTAAATAAGTGTAAAAGGGTAAAAAAGGTAATGGAAATGTAGTATAAAGATAGCCCGATTTGGTGCCCAACACCAAGCTCTAGGCACACAAACCACCTATTGCTACATGACCTCTGGAAGATCCTCTACCCGAACCATCAGAATCCTATGTTTCAAACAAGACAGGTGCCTCCGACGATGTTGTGGAAGCCCGTATGGTCATCGCGGACCTACGTCTGTGTCACACACGTGTCTAGTTAATACTTAAAAATAATCCTTTTTTTTTTGTTTTTCTATACAAAAATACAAAAGAAACAAATATTTAAAAACTTTGACATACCTATGTACCCGTAGGCGGTCCCTGGTGGCAATGGCATGTCAGGGTCCCCTCTGAAGTCGATCCCTGCATAGGGGTATTCATCTAGAGCAATGACTTTCTATCTCCACCAGTAAAAGAAATCATTGTTGTAGGGTATGGGAACTCTACGTCCCCTCTGCCACCTCATCACCTTGGTCCACCATGTTATGGCTAGATCATGAGGTCCTTGAGGAATGATCTCACCTCGTCCCAAACCTGGAACTCTCTCAAATAAAAAGCTACACAATATGGATGCAAACCCGAAGTTCTTATTGTCACCCTGTTTTCATTCTGTAAACTGGCTCTTCATATTATCCAGTAGTGAGGTGCACCAATCGTACACGGTGGGTCTCAAACACTCTACGGAGTAGAACATGAGAGGCCTCGATGATTGGTTTATCGATCAGATGGGGATTTGACTCTTGACCTTCTCGGTCCCTACTATACATTGATCGTCTATGTACTCTTCGATCTTCATATCACTCCCAGCTCTCCGGGATTTGAGGTTCACCATCTCACTCTGATGCGACAACCCCATCAAGAAATATATATCCTCAACTTCAATCCTTAATGGTTGACCATCAAGGTTGAACCTATCACTCTATGGATCCCAGTAATCCATGAGAAACTATAGCAAGCTCACTTGGGTCCTCATCCCTTTGAGTGCCCAAAACTTGTACAACCTACATATTTTCAAGGCCACTTGGGCCCCCAGATATCCTTCCACAGCAACATCTATCTCCTCATGTTCCCTTTCCCTCCATTCTAGCACCATCCTCAAAGAGAAACATCACCTTTTGAGTTATAAACCATCAAAAAATTTGTTTACAGACATATACGCAGGCTTCAGCATTCACATTCATGTATAGGGTTGAGTATACGCTAGATTTATTTTACACGGTTGCATATAACCTCGTGTATACTCAACCCAATAAATGGTAGCCCGCGTACACCTAAATATCTAATTTGCACCTTAAATAACTTAAAATTTGAAACCTAAATACAAAATGTAATCCACTAGAAAGTAAGATAAGGGGAAGAGGAATTACCTGGTCCAGACGATTTCTGATTCCTTCACTTGACACTCCCACAATCACTGGTTGAATAACGGAGGTAATTTGATCCAAAATTCACTATTTGGGTAAAAAAGTCAAATGACATAGTAAAATTTGGTTTTCGTTACTATATATAGCAGTTTTCACCCACTTTACATAGTTTTGGATCATATTTTTTCCTAATGGACTAATACATCAATGGATTAAGTTGGGTTTTGTAGTTTTTGCTAGGGATTCTTATGGATTTTAGCGTTATGTTGACTGTTCATAACTACAGACAGGTATTTTCGCTACCCAACATATAGGATAGGTATCCATTCCATCATGCACACTTATGTTGTCCTATAACTGTCACTCATATGCCTTAGACACGAACCCATTTTTTAGCGACGCAAAACCCTCCATCTTCTATAAGATGTGTCGTTATCAAATGGTAGAGACTTACCAAACATCAGTACCCTAGTTAGATCCTTTGTTCCATCTGGTGCCCATGCAGAGATGTTTTTCATAGGACCGAGAGTCCCTTATCTCTAATACATGACTTTATGTTGAGCCTCATTTCTCACTCATAAACATGTTGACCTATACCTAGAGGACTCCCAACCAAGTTTGAATTAATCTTTTTTCCATCTCATTTTCAAAAAACAAAAAGATTTCTGAGTGAACTTGTCTCTTTCACACTCGTAAATTGGATTTGAAAGGACATCAATTTGGTACAAGTTTATCCCTTTTTCACACCAAGTAGACTAAGATTATCAAAAAGGAATTTTTTTGGCGTTAATTTATGATTTCATCTCATGCCCTTTCTTGCAGCATTGAGCCTATTGTTGGTTCTCACTTTGTGTTATAAACCATTTTCCTCAGTAGTTTTGCATCCTCAACCAAGTAGATCCTCGTTTACATCCTTTGCAACTTGACACCCTATACCCAGGAGGGAACATTCCCCTGAGTGTCCATATTTCGCATGCACCTCCTTGCATTGATCATAGGTATGTTCCATTGTTGGAACTAGTTTTTCTTACTTGTGACACCCGTTTCCTCCTCTATATCATAACATTCATTTGACTATGAAAAAACAAAAAAACATATGGGAAGGAAGGGAGTATTATCTTATATTGGCAATAGTCATGTTGCCTTTGAACAGAGCACAAAATTGTTGAGTCCACTTGTCATCATAATTTTGGGTTTAGCATGGCCTTAGGAAGCTAATATCATTACAAAGATTTTACTCCCTCGATTGGTTACTCTTCTAGTCCTTGTGGAGAGTTTTATTGATACCTCCTACATCTCATGGTTTCATCATTGATTCTATGCTGCCAGAGTCTTCCATATGTCTCATGCTCTTGCTCAAAGGATGTCTATCAACCTGTGTCGAGCATTCCTTGGAACTCTTGACTTTGCATGTCGGACATACCCTCAATTTGTCTTAGAATCACATGAAGTTGTAGTCCTATTACTCACCTTGGTCCTACTTTCCTCATTGGCAGGTAACCTTGAACCCAACAATCGACATTTCATCATTGGTCATTGAATGGGTAGCTTCCCTTATCTTCGACGGCAATAAATCTATTCACACATCAGGATTCGTGCAATTTCTTGGATGCCATTATCCTTATTGGTGGTTTCCTTGCCTTTGTAAACAATTTTTCTCATTGGTTGTTATCCATAGGTTCTTTTTCATGTACCACTTGTAGTTGGAACACACGAAATACGCATAGAGTTGTGGCTCATGAACATTTTCTTTGTCCAATTTCCTCCAAATCATCAAGCTCATGCTTTGTACCTCATGTTGAATGATGAGAGATGCCTTAATTATCTCATTTTAGTGGGTCTCCTTCCATCGAATTCATCTCATCTATTCTGGAAATGAGACCTAGAGTCGTATGAGTACCTAGAGGCTTGTAGTCATTAGTGGTAGGTTATCTCTCCATCGATAATTGGGAATACATAAATGTCTTATGATCGATGGATTCTTCAAGTGTTCGACCTCGACTGCTTTAATCACACTTGTAAGAATGTACTCGGTGCCTTGATACCTACTTTCATCATCGATAGGATGTCTCGTGTTTGTTAACGGTATACCTTAGTGATCGGTAATCAAACGAAGTCTCATTGTGTTTGATCTCAACTCCTTTATCCACACGATATAGACTTGCACCTTTGGTGGACTATGTATAATAATTAAAGACATCAGTATGTAGCCGCAACTTTCCTGAGTTGTTGCTACCCTTTTATTGGACCAGTACTATGTGACTTCAATGATCATGGGAGATTAGATTGTATTCCATTGTATACAGATATCTTGTATTCGAATGTATACAGATATCTTCAAATTTATTTTGAGACTAGTTTTGTTGGGCCTTGTTTGTGACTATGAAAGCCTTTGTCATGTAACCACATTTTTATTTTCCTATTCATGGCCATAGACATTTGTTTGGTATATTTTCACATGGATCTACAATGTAATTCAAAATGGCAGCCATGTATGCAAAGTCAGTATAGATTGTAATGAGCAACTAGTTCTTCTAGATGGTCCCCATTACTCCACTTCTGGGTTTTTATAATGTATTTCAGCCATCGCAGATACTCCTATGACCTCACACATTAGGGGGCATCTTTTATAGAAATATTTTCCTCACCCCATGCAATATTTCACATAAGGCATTTTTACATTTCCCTATGCAGACTTGAAGTCCCCTTTTGCAAATCCCAGAGCTAAAAATATAATTTTTCCACATATATGCTCCTTGCCTACTATACAACATGCATATACGCAAGTTGCACCACTACAATCCATGTACATTGGGAAATGTGCCCAAAATTGAAACATTTTTTCTTGTTTCCATGTCATGTCACAAGATCAATGATCCTTGGCCTTCGATATACTGGAAACGTTCTGACTTGGCCCTTCAGTTCCACTTGAAGGCTATAAATGGGCCAAATCTGAGCTATGGAAAAGAGGAGAAAGAATTCAACTTTGACAAAAAAATTACTCTGAAGGAATTATTCACTTCACATTGAGTATCCATCCCTTTATCCTTTAAGTCTGAACACATTGTCGAACCCCCAAGCTCTTCCCTTACTGATTGAGAACTTCATTGTCTCTCTTACATGATATTTCCTTTGGTGGAGGATTGAAGTGGTGGAGGCCCATCTGAAAGGAACTTAGTTTCTTGGTTCCGAACCGTGACGACATGGAAGTCTATAACTCATTCACTTTTGTTGATTATATCTTAATAGAAATATTATTTTCTCATCCAATTAACATATTGCAAATATTTTAATTATTATTCCATGGGCATATTTTTTATGAATGTTGATGGATTATGCTATTGAATGTGCTAACATCATATATTATCACCATATTCTTGTGTTGATTGGTTGTTTAGGACTAGTTGCAGGTATATTTCTTTGGGTCAAGTGCTCAATGGTGGACTTCATTGTACGTCTGTACGAGGTAGGATTTTTATCTTGTCTTGCTATCATATTTGTTTATATAAAATACTTGAGAGTAGAGTTGATTTATGCATCCATTTACATTTGTTGTGGTTTACCCCTAGCCATAGAGAGATTTTCCTCGTAATAGTAGTTGGTTTCGTGCATTTTGTCTTGACATGGGAGCCTATTCCTTGATCCTAGTGGATGTTGATGTTTGTGATAGCATAGGACAGATACTTCCGTATTTTGTTTTTTCTAGCATGTGGAAGTCATCGAGAATATTATAGTCTTGAGTTTACTTTAGTTAAAAGGAATTAATTAAAGTAAATGTGGTTTTATTAGTAATTGAGTTATTTAAGAAACATTCTTAGCATGCAACATGTAATCTAAATCTTAAATGAGAGTGAAAGTAATATCAACCATATATCACTTTGGAGATTATAAATAGATTGTAACTCATGATTATAAAAGCAAGGCTAGAGTAAAGGAGAAATCACTTTTGATGAGAGGTTTAGGCTGAGAGACTTGTGTTGAGGGAGTCAACATAGTTAGGACTTGTGTTAGATACACTTGTGAGAGTATTTGGTGAGACATCAAGGTCGATAATTTTGGTGAGAGACCAAGTTCGAGGATAGCAAAGAAGGACGTATGCTAGTGTGAGGAGTGTAGGAGAAAATATGGAATTTTGATTACACCAGAGTGAGGAGATATCACATGTTGGGTGAAGATATTTCATCTAAGTGTTGATCACAAATTTGGATCACAAAGGGCCGTGATTCAAGATCTTGGATAGGTGGAGAAGGAATTCCATGTATAGGTCATACATGTCAAGGAGGATAGAGAGAAGAAGCATCCATGGGTGGGTTTCAATCGAAATAAGCCACAGATAAGTGTCATATCGTATGGATCTTGTCGTATGGGTTTTCCCTACACATACATGATTCAAAGTGTAGAAAGTCGCATATATATGCGGTTCATAGTGGGATGAATCATGTATTATTGGGAAATGTGTTGGTATAGGGTAATACAACATTACAGGAGTTGTCAGGTTTCTCTATAGTGTATAACTATCTCAGTGGTCCATTTTCCCTATTATGAGAGCCCTAATTTGACCTTAATAAAACCATCATTTGAATGGTTTCCCCTCCAGGGTTTTCCAAGGGTTTATACACGAAAATATTGGTGTTTATCTATGCTTGATTTGGTTTCATTTTTGTGTTTTTGGTGCATGTGTAGTTGATTACTCAACTATGCTTTTAGTGATAAATTGATTTTATTTTGAGCTAACTATCAGGTGTTGAGTAGATTGGTAAAATATCAACATGGTATTAGTGCATAACAAGGGTTGAATCCATTGGAAATTCAACATGGTATTAGAGTCGAGGCTTTGAAGGAAAGAGGGAGCCTAGTCTCTTAAGGGAGGAGACCAAGAGGAAAAATCTTATCAAGTTGATAACTAGTAGGGAAAATCAAAGGACAAATTTCAGGGAAACAATAGTACAACGGAATTTTTAGCAAAGGGTTATGAAATCAGATCTTGGATATGGTGAAAACATTGAATATTGAGAACATTTTGGAAGGGGAAACAAACTTCCAATATTGGAAGGAAAATGTTATTCTTCTATTGGAGGAGAATGAACTCAAAGAGTATGTTGAGCTTGTGGTTGCAAGTCCTATTGATCCATAGGAATTGGAATCTCACAAGAAGAAGGAAGTGAAGTCCAAGCAGGTGTTGCTAGAATCTGTAAAGGATCACTTGATTCTGTAGATTTTAGAGAATAAATATACCAAGGAAATTTATGATGCTTTGGTAAGTCGATACCAAAACAAGAATACATACAAGTTGTTACATTTGAAGCACCAGCTTCAAGTTGTCAAGATGTCCAGTGAGGACACAATTATGAACTATCATATGAAGATTGCATAGATCTGAGATCAACTTACAACCATTGGAGAGATAGTACAATATAGTGAGTTGGTGAATGTAGCGTTGAGATTTGTTCCCAAGTATTGGGAACATTTTGTGTAGGGGATCTATGCACAAGAAATAATGCCAGGTTTTGATAGACTATGGACTGATTGTATTCAAGAGGAGACTTGGTTAGAGTCCAGGGATGGTTTGAAGAGCATCCATGATGACAAATTTTCTCTTTTTCATATTTTTGTGGTGATGAGTTTCGAAGTTATTTGCCAGATAATCCACAATTGGTGTCATTTTTTGTCATCGACATTTCGAATCCAAATCAGGATTCATCGTCAATTGAAAGCTTGTTGATCTTGGTCAATTAATAGTTTAGATGAGGGACAATTTGAGATTTTAATCAGGTCGGCTATCCATAAACCCTATTTACAGAGCTAAAACAAAATCAAAATCAATTAAAATTAATAAAATAATGATAATTAATAATATATCATAATTCTAGGTGTTGATAATAGTATATATAAGTCTAGGGTTAAGTGAATTTATTAGTATGTTTAATAGTGTTGAGTATATATATATATATATATATATATATATATATATGGTTATTTGAAATTCCAATTTTAAGATATAAGGCTTAGTGAACCTAATTGCTAGATTTAAAAAGAAGTTTTTAGTTATGGTTTAGGTTTTAAGTGATTTAGAAAAATTCTAGGGTTTTTAACTGAGTTTAATAAGATATAATAGAGTTAAATTATGTTTTTATTATGATTTTTGTATTATTATTAGGTCTAGGTGTTATATTTAATTTATGATTTAGGTTTTAAGTGATTAGAATAAATCTAGGGTTTTGAATGAGTTTTATAGGATATAATAGTGTAAAATTATGTATTTATTATGGTTTTGTATATCATTATTTAGGTCTAAGTATTGATAATGTTATATATATATATATATATATATATATATATATATATATATAATCATATAATCCAAGGGTTAGAAATTTTTAATAGGTAGGGGTTAATTTATAATTTAGGTTTTAGGTGATTAGGATGTGTAAATATTATGTATACATGTATAAGATAATCTAGGGTTAGAATGATAAAAATTGAGTATTAGTATATATAGTGGCATATGATTAGGGTATATATAACTTAATTAGTGATATGTGTAGCAATAAGTTACTATAATTAGAATTTTATAGTAGTTAATATAAGGTCAGTTAGACCTCTAAACCTATGAACTGACTCAAAAGTAAACCAAAGACAAGCAAGGAAAGGGAGGAGGTGTCAAACCTGATTTGATCTATGAGGTTCCCTAAGTTGGTTTATTAATGGGTGCCAAAAGCTACTTACCTCCAGGCCACTGTCTCTGTTCATGTTGTTGGGGTGCTTGATTATCTCTAGATATTCTCTTAAGCATCTCTTATAATAATGGTCCTCTAGATCTCCTTGCCCTCTTAGCAGGGAGTGTTGCAATTCTCTGTGGCCCACTTTGAGGGAGCGTCGATCTGTTGAAAAAATATTGGGGACAAATCCCCCTTATTGTTAGAATATAGAAGATTGTGTGATCATTTTACCATTGACGATACCCTCATCACCCAACCATAGGTCGAAGCCACCCTCCGAGCACCTTAACCTTGACTGAGAATTACTCCAGAAGCAAACCCTAGGCTAGATAGCCAAACAAGGTGTAGCGCATCTTCCTCCAAGGATAGCACACCAACAATAACTAATCAGATAGTCCAAACCCTAGCCAAGAGATATCCCAAGACAATAATGAAAACTAGTTGCTACTACAGCTGCACCTACAACCCTCCTCCACATGTGTGCACCAAACTAGGAACTGCAGTGCACACCAGTTTCTCTCTGCAACTCTGAGATGTGTCAAATGAGAACTGGCGCCCTGTAATTATAGTGGTTCTGCCAAATTTGTTGGGGCCAACTTCTCCTTCTGGATATGTGTCTGTTCAGTATATTATTATTATTTCCGGTCGACTTCTTGTATTGGAGGCTAATAACCTAATATAAATTATCTTCTTGAGTCGACAAGACTTCTAGGGTTATTAGACAACTCATTAGGGTTTCTCTTTCTTCCCAGAGTCTCCTATGCTCGTCAGGTTCACATGTGGAGGTAAATACCTCCTGCAGCTACCATAATATTAACACTCCCTCCTATCTAGGGAGGTATTATAGGTAATGGTCTTGAGCAAAAAAACATACCATTTACCCGATAGCATCAACATAGTCGTTTAGACTATCTCATGACTAGATCATGAGCATCACCATCACCATTAGCTGCATCATCTCTCGAAACCATACTTCATCTAAGTAATTAGACATCATGTTGGATAAGTCACTCACACCATAGAGTGATACAAGAGTCATTGTAGAAGAGTAAATGCTCTGAACTATTTTCAGTCTGGAAAATATTTGTTCATCATCCGTCTGGATGATAATTATCTCCAATAAATTGTTGATAGTCTTCAAGGAAATTAGAACAAAGATAGAAAACAATTGTGTCTATTCATAGTAGTACATAACTACAATCCAGTGGTACACTACCACACCAAGTAACACACAAGTACTTGATCAACAATGTATAGTCACGAACACTGGAACATATCCACCACAATAGTCTTCATCTACTTTCATATAGTCTTCATAACAAACATCGGATAGAAACATGCACATAAACAATGTTATGATATAAACTGAATCATCTGGGCCAATCTTTCACTCACATTTATGAGATCTGAAAGAATATATGCCTCATGAACAGTGGAACATATCCACCACAGAAGTCTACATCTACTGGCATATAGTATTCATAAAAAACATCTGATAGCAACCTTCACAGAAACAATGTTATGATATAAACTGAATCATCTGGGCCAATATTTCACTCACATCTATGATCTCTGAAAGAATATCTGCCTAAGAGTAGAATAATGATATATCTAGACTATTCTTCTCAAGCAACGAAGAATAATTGTCATGTCTTATGAACCTGGACCATTCCCCACCCTGGGCCATTCTTCCTACACTAATCAAAGTGCACCTTGGAGAGAATGTATAACCCTAAGGAATGTTGAGCCTGGACCATTCCTTTCCCTGGGCCATTCCTCCGACACTAATCAAAGTGCACCCTAGAGAGAATGT
>ML793299.1:77215-102293 GCA_009831015.1 Picea engelmannii | reverse complement strand
TTTGTCCCTGATTGTTGAGCCTGGACCATTCCCCACCCTGGGCCATTCCTCCTACACTAATCAAAGTGCACCCTAGAGAGAATGTATAAACCCTAAGGAATGACTGTCCAGACCATTTCCTTTGTTAACCACAAGAGGAAAAGATTGTCCTGCATCAACCTCCAAAATGGACCATTCCTCATGTTAACCACAATGAGAAATTGTTGTTCGACGAGGCGGGCCAGTCTTCTTGAGTAACCCTTAAGAAGAGATACTTCCCTAGACCACTCCCCATGTTAACCACAATGGAAATTAGTTGTCTATGATACATCAACAATCAGACTACTTCCCATGTTAACCATAATAGGAAGTGACTATCCATCAGAAGTCTCAATCCACTTTCTGAACAGGAAAACATCTGTCCAAGATGGAATATTTTTCAAATTTAAAGATGAATGTCTTCAATAATGTTTTCAGTGCTCCCTCCTAACTTGGAGAATCATTTATTCCTTTTTCAATAAGAAGGAAGTTGTTTCCACGCGCTCTAGCTTGAGTACACAAACTCTTTCATCTTTGGATAGAAGTTTTACCAAAATGTCTGATTATCTGATCATCTGTGGAGATATGTATTGGAGAATCATTTTCTCCTTTCTGGACTTCATCATGGATAATGTAATACTTGATTTCAAATGTACTTTAGTATGGAACATTGTGAAGGCTTCATGTAGATCTGAACAATAGAGTATATCATAGTTGGAAAAACTGGAACATATCTATGTGGCACTTCTTTTTGTTATCATGAGATCTGATCTACTGAGTAATCATCTTGATGTTATAGGAAATCTTCACCATGCCTCTGCTGTGCACTGGAGGTTCTCCACCAAGTTATCTTCTTCTTATCTACATACATGAGTCTCTTTCTGGTATGCCTCAAGGTCTTGAGATTGCTCTCTTTATTCAATTTCTCTGGGAAACATTCTTTGCATTCATCTGATGTAGAATTTCGACTCATGACTTATGTAGAGATAATTCTGGTTTACTGGAACAAGTAATCATCGTAGTCTTCTCCCTCCATCTGGGAGAACCTCTAGTTTGCAATGATTTAGTTCATAAGTCTTCCATACACATGTTATTTATCACGAATTTCATTTCTTCTGCTTGATTTCTTTTAGTGAGTTCATATCAAGCTGGTAATATTTTTATTCTTAATATTATGACTGGTTGTTCTGGCTTTTCTTTCTCTCTTGGAATATTCATGTTCGTCTTCATGTTTTTACTTATTTCTTGGGTCCATGGAGTTTCTTATAGATTCCATGCCCTAGAGATTCCACTTCTTCCTTTCATCATAGGATCACGGATCTGGATGGACAACCAGGAATACTTTAAGGCTTTTCTTCGAAGAAGTCTTCTTATGTGGTTGAACTGAACATGTATTGTCTTTCATGGATGCTACCATGGATATATATATTTCATCATCTTCAATGGATCATGGGATTAGCTCCCTCCTAATCCTTGCTTCATGTATAAGTGCATGTAATCGGCTCCCTTCGTCTAATAGATTCCTTGCTTCCATCTTCATCCTTATTGTCTTCTGCAATGTATAATTGGCTCTCTTGTCTAACAGATTCCATGCTTCCATCTGCATCTTTATTGTCTTCTGCAATGTATAATTGGATCTCTTGCTTCCATCTTGTTTTTTTCTACAAAACGACATAAGTCCTTTTCCAATTTCCTCTCGATTGTTGACTTATTTCTGTCTTTGCTTCTTCTAAGTCTCTTCATGATTGATTCGACTTATCTTGCAATAGCTTCCACATGATTTGTATTTCATCCTTTCATGTGTATTACTTAATGATATCCATTTTTATCTTGTTTGTTCTTCCATAGGTATAGTTCTTCTTGGAACACATTATCTTCCAAGATATAGATGTACAAGATATGTACAGAGACGATGCAAAACAAGAAATAAGAAGAGTGTTGTTACCTTTTAGAAGAAGTCTCTTCCATCTTGCTTAGTCTTCTTTGTAGGTTCCTTTTCTTTGGCAATCGATGCTTTGTGTTTCTCCTTCCTTTCCTTTAGTTTGGGACAATGTTTCTTGTAGTGACCATACTTTCGACAGTTATTGCACTTATGAAATATCTTTCTCTTGATATGGCTTCCTCCTTGAACCAAACTTCCTTTTGTTCCTGAAGTTCTTGAATCTTGCTGTGAAATCTTGATCGTCGTACTTCTTTTGGGGTTTCTCTTTTGTATTGATCCTTGATTCTTCTTGAGCGCAGCAAGTCCAAAGTTCTTCAAATGTCGGGTACTCCTTCCTTGTGTTCATGCTTGCAGAAAATGCATCCCACATCTTGGGAAGACCATTGAGTACTATGTTCACCAATTCCTATTCTGAAATGATCTCTTCAACAACTTGTAGTTGATCTCTTAACTGGGAGATCCTTACAAAGTATGATGTTATGCTGTCATCATCATTCATGTTCATGTCGTGGAGTTCATTCTTCAGACTCATAACTTGTCCAATGTTTTTGACTGAGAAGAGATTTGTTAGGGTATCGTACATCTTCTTCGATGAGTCAATATGGGAGATGTAGGGTATCACGTGATCTTTTATAGAATCCACTATGATGCTCATGGCAAACATCTTTGAACTTCTCCACAGCTGCAACATTATATGGTTCCTTCTCTTTTCCTTCTTCAAACTCTGGTTTCACGATCTTTCCTTTCACGATATCC
The DNA here is from genome assembly GCA_009831015.1 of Picea engelmannii. Lineage (NCBI taxonomy): Eukaryota > Viridiplantae > Streptophyta > Pinopsida > Pinales > Pinaceae > Picea > Picea engelmannii. The sequence goes on along the minus strand of ML793299.1, from coordinate 99,577 downwards.
AACACTTTGTTCTTGGCAAGGATGACGTCAATCCTTGTCTTCCACGCTCTGAAGTTAGAGGCTCCATCTAAATTGTTCTCAGACTTCATAGAGTTAGTCATGGCTTCTTTGACTTGGTCAAACCCTAGATTTGACCAGAAATTCAACCTTCACGACTTGGCTTGCTGAGAGTATCAGGAGATGCGCTAGGCTAGAGCGCACTGATATATCCTAGGATTAGGTCAATCCATTCAATTAAGGTGCCTCAACAAGAGGATTATGGTTTCTGCAAATGCTCCTGCTAGTAACCCTAGCGGCAATGTCTTGGGAGCTGCTTCTGCTAGTAACCCTAGCGGTAGTTCCTCAACAAGCTCAATATCCTAGCGACTATGTTTCCTTCTAGCATTTAGACTGAATGAAGGAGGTGTGGGCCCATAACCTGTTAGAATATAGAATATTGTGTGCTTGTTTTACCATTGACGATACCCTCATCACCCAACCATAGGCTGAGACCACCCTCCGAGCACCTTAACCTTGACTGAGAATTACTCCAGAAGCAAACCCTAGGCTAGATAGCCAAACAAGGTGTAGCGCATCTTCCTCCAAGGATAGCGCACCAACAATAGCTGATCAGATAGTCCAAACCTTAGACAAGAGGTAACCCAAACCAATACTGAAAACTAGTTGTTGTTGCAGCTGCAACTGCAGCCCTCCTCTAAATGTGTGCACCAAACTGGGAACTACAGTGTGTACCAGTTTCTCTTTGCAATTCTGAGATGTGTCAAATGAGAACTAATGCCTCATATTTATAGTGGTTCTGCCAGATTTTCTGGGGTCAACTTCCCCTTCTGGATATGTGTCTGTTCAATATATTATTATTATTTCTTGCCGACTTCTTCTCTTGGAGGCAAATAACCTAATATAAATTATCTTCTTGAGCCGACAAGACTTCTAGGGTTATTATCCAACTCATTAGGGTTTCTCTTGCTTCTTGGAGTCTCTTATTCTCGTCAGGTTCACACGTGGAGGTAAATACCTCCCATAGCTACCATAATATTAACACTTATCTCTAAAGAGATTTGAGAAATATCCGAGTCAGTTTGGCTCGAATCCAAGTCCAAGGCTAGATCTAAGGAGAGTTATACAACTAATGGAGATGTATCCTCAACTTATCCGAAGAATATCTAGGTGGTTATGCCTCTCAAAGCCTATATAAGGAGCCATTCTCATGGTGAAAGAGAGAAAAAAATCAGTGAAAAGTATTGTCATTTTGATTGTGGATCATTCGAGAAAGGGGTTGGAATGGAGAGCTTGGTGAGGATGCTACACATCCATATACACTTTCTAAGAACCTTATTTTTCTCTCATTAATACATGTTCTTGGCTTGTTTCCTTCAAGATTGTGTACATTTGCATGAGCTTGTATTTTGGATAAATATAGTTTTAAACTAATCATGGTATAATATAAAGTATGCTTTGTTTTTTATGTTTATTGGATTGCAGGACTCGTTAAAGGACTTGGAGATCAAGTTCAACTTGGACTGAGTGAGGACAAACTTCATAAAAAGGTACTCATACTTTCTTCCTCTTCTCTATTGACTAGTTTAGCTATGTTTAAAGGAAGGTCAGTGTTCAAAGTTAGCACTGTTTTGTCTTGGTCATGGTGGTATAAGATCCAAGAGAGGATTCACCTGTCCATAGGGGAATTTTCCTACAACAGAAATTGAAACTCCACTGGGGATGAATCTTTTAGTTTTGGTTTCCTTCCTTGGCCTTGTTTTAGTCTTTGCCCGTCTTCAGATCCTATTCACTGTGTTTTTCTGGTTTTTAGATGTGTTGTTAGTCTTGAAGTCATCCTACACACACTGATGTTTAATTTTTCCTGAGTTGTTTTTTTTCTGGGTTGACACTTTTCATTCTCAAAAAATAGCACTTCCCTTCCATTACATCCAGAGCGTCGATTTCAATATCAACGCTCCCCTATGGTGCTTTACAGAGCGTTGCAACACTCTAGTGATTATATCACCATAGCGTGGCTTTTCCTCTCTGCTGAAAATTTGTGAGATACCACTTTTGGGTGTGATTTTTGGTTTTCTTTCCTGCACACGACTTTTTCTATCAGTATGTGACTTCTATAAAACTTGCACCCATTTGATTTCTAAGGGTTTTTTTAATGTTTTGTTTGGTTTTTAAAATATATCGAAATCACTCTTCCTTGTTTCGGAATCACTCTTCCTCTTTGAGATCTGGAGTTGGTTTGATACTTTCTCATTTATCTGATTACATGAAAGTTGTTACAAGGAGGTTCAGGGATTTGTGTATTGTTCCATTTGATCTTTGAGTTATATTTCGAAGAAATTCCTCTTGTTTGAGTTTTGATTTTCTTTTTGAAAATTTTGGCTTTGTTTTGTTTCTTGTTTGATCACGATGAGAGTGTGCTTTTTCTTTATATGATGTTTGCTTCCAATTACTTAAACTTGCAAATAGTGAAATCTAGTTGGGGTAAGAAGCTTTGAATCAAGTCAATTACAATTCATATTTAAACAAAGAGATATATTTTCATGATTACATTTGGATATTAGGATAATTTTATGAATAGTTTAGCATTGAATTGGATTCTTGATTGAGAACAATTGGATGAAGTCTCTACATTTTTTGTGTTTAATAGTGAAAAGGAAGATTTCTTCTCCTTCCCATAAATAAAAATTCATTGAAATAAAAGATTGTCTATCATTGTTGGCCCTTGACCAAGTTTTGGAGAACCTTGGTCATGTTTGACCAATTTTGGGACTTCGACAAGCTGGTCGAAGACGGAGCACCTAGGCGAAGCAGAGATCATGGGATCTATCCCCCTTTTAAGGGATTTTTGGGGATTAGGTTTTATGTAACGGGTATGGGATGTCGGCCCATGGGTTTACCCATGTTTAGGCCCCTTTTTTAATATATAAATAGAAATTTAGGCGATGTAAGAAGTAACTAGTTAATGATTGGCTTAGTGCATGACTAGTTCAATCTTTGCAACATTGTGTTGAGACTTGCAGAGCTAAATTAAAGTGATTGTAAGAAGGCTATGCTCTTAATAGGAGTTATCTCTATGCTATTCCAATATCGAAGAATGAGGATCTGGCGAGGTGCATGTAGATCTCTTGTCCTATGCGGAGTTGGCTCTGTAGCTCTGTTCATGTACGAAGATTGATAGAAGATAATAAAGAAGAAGAAAAGTTGGTGGATGTACCCCCACATAGGGGTGAACCACATATATCCCATGTTATGGTTTCTTTGTGTAGTATGGTTGATATGTTATTGATGTGATTTATGCTTGGTGTTGTAATATTTATGTTAAATGCATCTGATATAGTAGAGTTACTTTGATGCTATGTGTTGAATGGATAAATGTGATTAGATCTTGATGAATATTGCGTTGTTATGTAACTAGGGTTTTAACTAGCGATGTGAATAAGAGTACATACTAATGAATGTTAGTTTCTAAGTGCCTTGTTAAGTATTGTGATCATAGATCTATGTCCTAGCTAGGTTGTAGACACTTGAGTTCTGCAACAACCCCTTCCTTTACCTCATGTGAGACTTCATCTGCTTCGCAGGTGTTACCGAAAGGGCCAGTAGTTAGGGTTTTGTTGGTGCATTATTGAAGCGTTGAACCCTGGGTCTGCCCATGTGCCCAAAAATGGTTTCGTTGTAAGGGCCTGAAACTGTGATTGTTGGGAACTGAAGAAAATAATAAAGTTATGTGCATAGATTTGTTGTTGTGGTTTATAGTACTTTACTTGACTTGCGAAGCTCTTTGCTAAGAAGGGAATCATATCTGAAGAAAAGAGGTAAGATCTTAAAGCTTTGTACTCTGATAAAGGTAAGATAAGTGGAAATTTTTGTTTCAAAGGAATGGATCTAGGTATGCTTGATAGATTTTTTCCTAATCTAAAAACTAGGGAAAAACTAGAAGAAAGAAGATTTGATATGAATAGATCCGATAGAAATAGTGAAAGATATGTTATTCCTATGCATAGAAAGAATTTCCGAACTAACAAGTGGATGCAGGATCCTAGAAATAATTTTTTGTAGGTTCATCATTGTGATCCCAGTGCGTAGTATAGGAAAGGTTGGGGATCATTTAAGAGGAAGAGAGGATTGACTCTTTGTTATAGTTGCAGAAGACCGACACATCTTGCTAAGGAATTCCCTGGTCAAGGCCCTATTTGTCTTTGTTGTAAATTTGTTGACCATGCAGTTTTGGACTACCCTAGAATGATTGCTAAAGTTTAAAACATGATTATGAGACAAGAAAACCATGAGGAAGGTCAACAAACTAAGAACATGCTAGAACACCAGAAAGAATCAGAGACTATATTATTGCAGATAAAAGAAACACTAAATGATCACAGAGACATCAATTTATCAGAAATCTTAAAAGAAAAGCAGTGCATAGAAACATGAATAGGAGACTTCGACATAGATTGTGTTCTAGATGAGGAACACATGTGAATATCAGGACAAAAAGTACTTGGGAAATTTTGGGAAAGCCTGTTATGGTTCCTTCATTGGGAGAAATAGGATTGTTTAAAGGATAGATTATAACCCTATGTGGAAGAATCACCTATGTACCTATGAGTGCTCATGGAAATTCGAGAGAAGAAGAATTCAAATTCATTAAGTTTGTTGAGAACAATGCCCCATTTTCTCTTTTGCTAGGAAAAACCTAGATTGAGAAAGATCAGATTTGAAGGAAAGAAGAAGAGGAAGCTCTAGAATAGAAAAAGCAAGAATTAAGAGATTTCATGGATAGGAGAATAACGCACTTACTAAAAGAACAATAGGACAAGTCAAAGAAACTAAGGACCAGAGACTTAGATGTCTAAGTTGAGAAAATGCAGGAAAGTTTGAAAAACCTATCCATGTAGGAAAAACAGGCACCTACCCCTAAAGTAATAAGAGAAGAGGTATTCCACTCATAACCTTTGAAAGAACCTCAGCAGTGTGAATTTACTATGGTAAGAGAAGATAAGAATCAAAATGGAAAGAGGAACCCAGTGACTCAAATCATAGGAAAGAAGGCAAGGAAGCTTAACAAGAAGAAACTAAAGTTAGAAAAATTGCACAAAGTTCCAGAGAAGACTTTGCAGAAAGAAGGCTTGCAGAACTTGAACTTCACTAGAATAGAAGAGAAGCGCAGACTGGAACTTCACCATGATGAATAAATATGACCGTTGAAGGCATCTCGACTGTTATAATGAAACCCCATAATGGCTAGAAACAAATTTATTGCCAGAAAGATCGCCATTGGACCATTGAGACCACACCATAACAGATGGATTGAGGCATTCTTCCCATTGGAGGAATCTGTTGCAAACACTATCTATTTAATCCATTGAATGTCTCACTGGGGACACTTTTACAAATTGTTATTACCCGAGCCTAAAGAGAACTGATTACCATGTTGTGCTTATTGATACTTCACCACCTGTTTAGCTACCCTGAGTGTTTGTTCACCTACCTGAAATCTTTGTTTACAAGCGTGCATGTCGGGAGAACGCAGTGCAGTGGAAAAGTCCGTGGAAGAAATTATAATAGATCTAATGGCAGAGAAGGTCATGTCTACAAGAGAACATGCCTCTTCGACAAGAGGATTGCAAGCATCCCCATCGATTTCACGTTGATCTGGGCCCTCTAGAACTGCAACATAGAAACAGAGCAAGCATTGCAATGACTTCGCAAATGCGAATCTCATCCCATCAATCCTACCAGACTATATCCTGCCTTTGCCTGGCGTGGTTAGTCATGACAACATTCTAAGAGACTTTGAATACAAACTGATCACTGCGTACCTCTCGAAGTGGATATGCGCAGTTGGATCACAGTTGGGACAAATTTTGACGCTCAAGATCAGTGATTTCAATTTAGGAGATCTCAAGAATTAGGGAATTCTTGCCCCACACAAATACTTGACAAAGAGAATGAAGGAAAAGAAGACAAGAAGGAACAAGGCAAGGTGACACCACCTAAATATCCCCTTACAAAGGTTGAAATGTCAAAGAAATGAAAGGTTTCCCCGAAGAAACCTTCAACATGGAAGAAGTCAAAAGACACTAAGCCACAGTTACAGACTGTGCTCATGGTGGATGACATCAACCTCATCATCGCCACTGTAGCATACACTTCAGACGATATTTTACAACGCAATGAAGCAAATCAAGAGACCATGTATGAAATGATCGAGGAAGAGTTGAAAGGGGTACAATAAGCCCTCTAATCTAGCCACAAAGTGTCTTCACCACCATCATCAGCAGGAGGATTAGAAGTGGGAGATGAGCCTGCCCAACTACGCCGATTATCCGATGTGACAGAGGCTTGTCTTCATCGGGTCCAGGAAGAAAAAGATCAAGCCATAGAAGCCTTGAAGAAAGAAAAGGAGGAATCCCTAGAGAAACATCGAGTTGCAAATAAAGAGAAATACGACCTCCAAGAAAAGTTTGCAGAGGACAGAGAAAAACTCTAGACAGAAAAAGAACAACTACTCGCGGAGCAGATGGGAGTCAAGGAGGCAGTCACCAGAGCACTTCACTCTGTGTCGGGCCTCACAAAAATAGAATAAGACGGAGTGGAGAATCAAGTGTAGAAGCTTGTTGAAGCTATTCAACATATTCAACAAAGAGTAGCAGAACTAGAATTGCAAGAAGTGCCAAGCACTCCACAGGAAGTGTGAGACCAGAGGAAGAAACTGCTAGGAGCATAGTAGAAAGAATCAAGGCGTTGGCCTCAGAATGTAAGCTACTCATCAACTACAGTGCACAGACCTATGAGTGCCTTACTGAGGACCTAGAACTAAGAGCATTAGAATCACATATTCAAGAGGCAAATAAAGAAGCATCGACATTGCAAGCATAGCTGAAACTGATTTCAACAGTTGAGAAGATCAAAAGGTCATAGGAGCAACATGTTGTTCAACAACAGGTTCATGCCATCCAGAGTAAAGTCATGGAAGTGACCCTGAGACTCCAGCCAGTACAGGATGAAGCCTGAACACTTTTTGAGGAGATAGATAGAAAAGGATCATATCTAGAACAAGTGGTCACCTCAGTGGAACAACATTTGGAAGGACTGGTCATCGAGAAAGTCATCCAGGAGTTCGTCGAGAAGGAGACTTTAGTGAAGCAGCAGGTCGCAGCAGCTTGAGCCAAGATCGAGGCCTTCGAGGTAGAGTTACCCAGATCAAAATGACTTGGGACCAGTCCCAGGTGAGTGTTGGGGGCCTGTTGGCCCTTGACCAAGTTTTGGAGAACCTTGGTCATGTTTAACCAATTTTGGGACTTCGACAGGCTGGTCAAAGACGGAGCACCCAGGCGAAGCAGAGATCGCGATATCTCGCCCCCTTTTATAGGGTTTTTGTGGATTAGGGTTTATTTAATGGGTATGGGATGTTGGCCCATAGGTTTACCCATGTTTAGGCCCCTTTTTTAATATATAAATAGAAATTTAGGCAATGTAAGAAGTAACTAGTTAATGATTGGCTTAGTGCATGACTAGCTGCCTTTGTGCGAGATTGTGTTGAGAATTGCAGAGCTAAGTGAAAGTGATCATAAGAAGGATCTATGCTTACTAGGAGTTAGCTCTGTGTTGTTTCAAGATTGAGGAAGGAGGATCTAGCGAGGTACACGCAGATCTCCTATCCTATGCAGAGTGGGATCTGTATCTTTGTGCATGTACGAAGATTGATAGAATATTATAAAGAAGAAAAAGAGTTGGTGGAAGTAGCCCCACACTGGGGTGAACCACGTATATCTCATGTTATGGTTTCTTTGTGCAGTATGGTTGATATGTTATTGATGTGATTTATGATGGTTGTTGTAATCTTTATGTTAAATGCATCTGATATAGTATATTAGTTCTTATGCTGTGAATGAATGCTATATCTTCTTTGATGCTATGTGTTGAATGGATAAATGTGATTAAAGCTTGATGAATACTGTGTTGTTATGTAACTAGGGTTTTAACTAGTGATGTGAATAAGAGTACATACTAATGAATGTTAATTTCCAATTTCTTTGTTAAGTATTGTGATCATAGATATGTGTCCCATCTACGTTGTAGACACTTGAGTCCTGCAACCACCCCTTCCTCTACCTCGGGTGAGACTTCATCTGCTTCACAGGTGTTGCTGAAAGGGCCAGTAGTTAGGGATTTGTCAGTGCGTTGTTGAAGCGTTGAACCCTGGGTATTCCCTTGTGCCAACAATCATTTTTCTTATGCATTTTTGGGAATCGATTCATAATATCATCAGTTTAAATCTCATTCACCTCTGAGTAAAGAACAACCACAAAAATCAATGCTAATTAAAATCAATCTAGAAAATTTTTCGTTTTTATATTCCTACTCCAACATTAGACTAGGATTAACGCTTTGGATTAGGTTATGAGCACAAGTCTCCAAAGCATTCAAAACAAACATGAGCATCTTGCAATAGGGAGAGAAAATCCAATTTTCATATAAGCTTATCTAGGATACCCTCTCACATAGGGGTTATGCATGAGGTTGCGTTTGGGAGAGCTACAAAGATTATCCCTCCATGCTTTAACAGTTTGTATTATTCAGATCATATATTGGGGTTTCGTATTGAGGTTCAACTATTTTCATTTGGTCTTGGTGCTTCATGAATTTTGAATCCGTTCGGGGTCCTCTGGAGTTCTACCGGTCCATTTGTCCTCAGTTCTCTTGAAGGATTTTAGACTTGTTATCCTGCCCATACGTTTAGATTGGACTATCGACTATACCCACCCAGGGGATGACTGTGATTTTGTTTCCTTAGTAGAGATAATATTTAGGCTCTTTACACAAGGTGATGGTGAAGGGAAGTCTTCACTGTACCTAGAACAAACAATGGTGAAACTCTCGCAGGATCCTTGGAGGGTAAATCCATTATTACTATGTGGAAGCTTGCACCAAGGTGTAAGTCCATTAAGAAGTTTGCCATCGTAACTGTTCCACCCACCCATATCCTTGACTTGATCACGCGATGTTTAATTTCATCACCAACTAGTATGGTCATTGAGAGAAGGTTTGTTTCATCACCAACTAGATTTTTAACGTGTGTTGTTGTTTTAATAGTTCTTCAAAATTAAGCCTATAGATGATAAAGGTCTTCATCGATCATGTAGGATGTAAGGGCTTCGTTCGGATGAAGGATACCAACCCTTACGTCCTAACTCACCAAAATACACCTACCGTGGAAAGGTAGAAAATTGTTATGACGCTAGGGGTGTTGTTATTCCTTTGTTAGAAAATTTGGAAAGAGCCTTGGTTGCAGTTGAAAATCCCACTCCTCACACTACACCTGTCTCAGCAGCTCCTATTGAACCACTCTTGGTTCGATTAGACTCACTAGGTAACATTATAGAAGAAGAAGTCCCAGGTTTACCTTTGAGACCAATTACCAAGACATATATGGGATCCACAGAACCAATTTTTGGTGATGACTATAGGACCCCTGTTTGTCCTACTACCACAGTAGATACACATCAAACACCTACTCATTCTGTATGGAGGACTCCATCAGGACATGATCTTTATGATCATTTTGAATACATTCAACAACCTCTTAATCCTCATGACACTCCTATTGCTGAGGCATGACCATTTGGTCAAATTATTGATCACCCCATCGATCAGGTCCTTGATCCTACTATTACATCAACACAATTACATATTAATGATGGAGTCATCACTTATAGTTATACTCAATGAAATTCAACCTTTACTCCAACCCTTACACCTTTTCACTCTACAGCTCCTCATGTTCCTCAAGACCCTATTGGAACATCTTCACACCAGAGAATGCAGACCCTTTCCAGACAGACACAATCAACTATGGGAAATATCTTAACTAGGGGGAAACCACCATCTAGTGGACCTATCCCTCCCGGGGGACAACCATCCTATATTGGGCCTACCCCTCCAGGGGGACATCCACCTTTTCATGTTCCTTCCAGAGGACAACCTCCCTTTACTGATCAAGCCCCAGTTGTCAATCAACCTATGGAAGGAGGAAACCTTCTTTTGTCGGTGTTTGCACAGGGGCAGACCTAGGGTTCAACGCTTCAACAATGCACTAACAAAACCCTAACTACCAACCCTTTCGACAACACTTGCGAATCATATGAAGTCTCACTGGAGGTAGAGGCAGGGGTGGTTGTAGGACTCAAGTGTCTACAACCTAGCTGGGACACAGATTTGTGATCACAGTACTTAACAAAGCATTTAACAGTTAACATTCATTAGTGTTTAACCCTTATTCACATCGCAGGTAGAAACCCTAATTATAGAACACTGCATTATTCAACTAGATCTAACACATCCAAATATTTAGCACATATAAATAGATCATATCTAGCATTCATTCAGATCACTAAGCACTAATCTACTACATCAAAAGCATCTAACATATATTACTGCACTAAGCATAAATCACATCAATAACATAACAACCATAATGCACAAAGAAACCACAACACAGGATATATGCAGTTCACCCCAGTGTGGGGCTACGTCCACCAACTCTTCTTCTTCTTTATTGTCTTCTCTCAATATTCTTACATGCACAGAGCCACAAACCAACTATGCATATGACAATAGATTTGCGCGCACCTCGCTAGATCCTCCTTCCCTGAGCTAGGTTCAAGCATAGATCCTTCTTACAATCCCTTGCACTTAGCTCTGCAAGTTCTCAACACATAGTATGCATGAAGCATCCACAACTATTATCACTTAGCACAACACAACACTTAGCTCACAACCGACTTAGCACATTGGCCTCTTCCTACATCGCCTAGATATATATTTATACATTACAAATGGGACTAATGATGGGTAAACCCATAGGCCAACATCCCATACCCGTTACATAAAACCTAAACACAAAAATCCCTAAAAAGGGGGCGATATCCCATGATCTCCGCTTCACCTTACGCTCCACCTTCGACTAGCCTATCGAAGTCCCAAAAATGGTCAAACATGACCAAGGTTATACAAAACTTGGTCAAGGGCCAATAGGCCCACAACACTCACTTGTGAATCGTCCCAAGTCACTCTTATCTGGGTAGTTCTACCTCAAAGGCCTCGATCTTAGCTTGAGCTTCCTCAACCTGCTGCTTCACCAAAGCCTCTTGCTCTATGAACTCCTGAATAAATTTCTCGGTCACGGGTCCTTCCAAGCGTTGTTCTACCATGGTGACCACTTATTCTAGCTGTGCACCTTTTCCTTCAATCTCTTCAAAAAGTGTGAAAGCTTCATTCTGCACTGGCTGGAGCCTCTGGATCACTTCCATGACTTTAGTCTGGATGACATGGAACTATTGTTGAACCATGCATTGTTCCTGAGACCTTTTCATCCTCTCGCATGCTGACAATGGATTCAACTGTGCTTGTACTGATGTTGCTTGCTTATTTTCCTCTTGGAGTTGTGGCTCCAGTTTCCTTAGTTCAGGGTCCTCTACAAGGTGGTCGTAAGTCTGTGCACTTCATCTGGTGAGATTTTTTCATTCTAAGGCCTATGCCTTGATTCTCTCGACTGTGCTTCGAGCAGTTTCTTCTCTCTGGTTTCGCACTTCTTGCTAAGTCCTTGGAAGTTCTTGTAATTCTAGTTCTTCTACTCTTTGTTGGAGCTACTGAATGGATTCAACAAGCTTCCCCACTTGAACCTCCACTCGGTATTCTTCCATCTATTCTAAGCCCGTCTTAGAACAAAGTTCTCTAGTGACTAATTCTTTAACTCCAATCTCCTCTGCGAACAATTATTCTTTCTCCTTCTGGATTTGCGCTCTATCCTCTGAAAACTTCGCCAGGAGGTCATATTTTTCTTATTACACAACCCGATGTTTCTCTAGGGATTCCTGTTGACTGTTGGTTATGGATGAAAGCGAATATCGAGGAAGAAAAGGTTAAACATGAACTGCGCGGGAGACACAGTGACTGTCACTGGGTCAAAGTAAGAAAAAGAGAAGAAAAGCTAGAGCAAAGTACAGAAAAGCAAGTCGTTCGATGAGGAGATTGAGGATGACATATCGATGGATCGAGGACAATTTAGTAAGCAGAGAAATCCACCATTGGATGCTTTGGAGCACCGCATGAGAAGGGAGGAAAGAGAGGTTAGCAAAGCCCTAAAAAGGTGGGTCAAGTTGACCTAGGGTTTTGGGTAATTAGGGTTTTGACACCTAGGTTTCAACCTAAGGCTGTCGGTGAGGGACTACAATGTATAAATAGAGGTCGAGAGGACCTAGGTCAGGTCGGTACTAGTGTTGGGTATTGATATTGATTGTTGTTGGTTGAGATATTATTGTACTATGAGAGAGAGGAGTGATGAGAGTGAGAGCCTTCTGGTATTGTAAGATCTTCATCTGGGTGCGAAGATCAATTCTTGCAGCTGGTTGTGCAGGAAGGTGGGAGACAGAGAGAAGAAGAGAGAAGATATGTTGACTAAGAGCACATATCTGAACTGTAAGCTTTATCTTAATATATCATAAGCACAGTTCTGTGGACGTAGCCCTAGAGAGAGGGTGAACCATGTATATTTTGTGTTGTATGTGTGATTGATGTCTGGATCTCTGTCATTGTTATACTGTTATTTGCATTATTGTGTTAGATCAGATTTATAGTTGTGCAGAGTATATCTAGTTGATAAGAAATATATGAATGTTGCATTATTGTTGTATTAGTTCCACTTTATATTCCCCTAGTTGTAGACATCTTTGTCCTGCAGCCCCCCTCTTAGATACTTCAGGTGAGACTACATCTGCTTCATAGGTGTTTTCGAAATGGCCAGTAGCTAGGGCTTGTTGGTGTGCTCTTGGAGTGAACCCTGGGTCTGCCCCTGTGCCAACAAATGGTTCTGTTGACAAGATCGGAATATTTTTAAGAGAATGTCAAGGTGGTTCCCATCAAATACAAAGATTCAAAAGTGGATAGAGGATCAAGAGAGGGAATTCAATGAATCCCAGAACAAGAACCCTACATTTAGTACTGAAGATTCTCTATAAAGATACATCTTCACCGACATTCACGAGATCTTCTTTGGAGGAATCCACTAGAATTTGTTTGAGTGGTTGGATAGGTTAGATGATACCTAGTTCGAGATTAAATATAGACCTCCTGTGGCTTGGACACCAAAACTGATCCAAAAGGTCAAGAGAGTTGACAACGTTGTATATAGAGTAGTAGATCATTGGTTTGATAGTACCATTGGAGGGTATATCACCGAATTTGTTGTTGATAGAGTAGAATCATATAGCCAAGCCGAGAGAAACTTTTTCAAAGGACCTAGAGGAAATTTTTGCACTTTTTAAAGATGAGAATCAAAATGTTGTTGCATGAAAAGAACATCTTGAAGATACAGTAGATTGGATGGACCTGAAAAGGATAATGTTCAGAAATTCAGATAATGACAATGACTCAGAAGTTGGACATACATGTAGTGGAAGAGTATTCAAAGTGGTTCACCTTGAGAACCCGTTTAAGAAAAACTATGGAGAAGAGGGTTTCTAAAGTGGAGAAGAGGTAGATCTAACTGACGAAGAACATTCAAAAACCACCATAACAGAAGAAGGGGAAGCTGATGAACTTCACCAAAGAGAGAGAAATCTCAGGAACTATGCATACTACTGAAGTAAGTAACATTAACCCTCATATTGTTTCAATAGCACCAAGCAACTAGAATAGCTAGAACCACCAGAGTCTTCAGAGTGTTGTTACTAGCAACTTAGCCTATACTCAGACATGAAGCCTAAGGAACTCTATGGAAGATGAGATGAGGATCCCTATCTTCAGGTGAGATGGATCGGAGGATCTCGATCAACACTAGTTCCTGTGTGAGGCCGTGTGGAATATTAAAAGTATCATTGACGAAGCCATCAAAAGAACCCAGCTCAACACTATGCTAATGGACCGCATGCTGAGCTGGTACATGAAACTTGTCCAAGGACTGGCGCAGCCTAAGCCACTAAACGAGATCAAGATTGCATTGATTGCAGATTTTAAGAAACCTAAGTAGGATTCACAATGTATTACAGAGCTAAAAGAGATCAAACAAATGGTAGTAGAACCTGTTCAGGAGTTCGACCAGAGATTCAAGACCCTAACAGACCGATTAACTTTTCAGATCCTTGATGAACAAAACAAAGAATGGTTCATCACGGTGTTGTTACCACACATTAGAGTCCCTCTGATGTAGTAGAATATTGCATCACAGGAAGAAGCTTTGGAGATCACCATGAAGATTGAATCAACACCTACGAGAGAATCTAGCTCAGGCATGAGATAGATCTTGAGCCAGCTAACTATTTTGTCTCTACAGGTTGAGGATATGAAGAAGGACAAGGGGAAGGACAAAGGAGAAGATATCTAGTGTGTAAGATGAAGATCTGAATTTCATGATAAGGAACATTGTCCCTTATTTCATGAGTATTTGGCCTCAATAGCGCCGAGCCCCTTGAAGCAAGTTAACCTACCCTAATGCGATGCATGCAGAAATAGGCATCACTTAGGTGAGTGTTATTACATGAAAAAGTGTGTTCAGACACCCACAAACTTGTATTGCACATTTTGTAATTCAGTGGAGCATGATGATCAAGATTGTAGAGCTTACGGTCTCATGCATGAGAGGTCGAGGGACATATACAAGATTCAAGGTGAAGTACAACAAGAAGGAAACACTCTGTAGTACAACTCTTCAGGGAGAGGAAACTTCAATCCTCATGGTGGATATAGAAGATGAGGACGAGGAGGAGGTATGGGCCGAGGCCGAGGACAAATAATCTATTATAACTGTGCACAACCAAGACACTTGGCAAGGGATTTTCAGAATCCTTTCACAACCTGCATTTATTGTAACTCTTTCTAGCATGTCATAGAAGAATTCAATGTGTTGTTGGATAACCTTCAGAAAAAATGAGGAAACTAGCAGAACCCACAAGTGCAACTTATATATGACGATCTGCGTGGAACAGACCCTAGATTCATTTTTATTATTCAAGGAGGCACTGCTACAAGAGAATATAGAACAATCCAAAGAAATATCACAACAGAGTCAGGTATCAGGAAAGTTGTGGAGAAGAATCAGGATTTTGATGAAAGGAAAGAAAGAAAAATCTTCGAGGAAGCAAGACAGGAGTTGAAGGGGGACCAAGGATCCTTATCTAAAATGTGACCAGAAATAAAAGAGTATGGAATGCCTCAAGCATTTGATCAATCGAATTCATTGAAAGAAGGAAAAGAGGTAAGTAAACTCATCGAATGTTTGTGCACTTGTCTTAAGTTAATTCAAGATGAGAATGTTGTGCAAGTGTTACAGAACCTAATCAGGAAGTATGAGCTAGGAAAGGTAGACCCCTTACTAAATAGGGAAGTACACCATATTGGTAAGAAGAGAAGAACAAGCAAAGAATTACATTTGAATGCTCAAATAGGAGAGTATGATATAGACTATGTGGCCCTCGACTTAGGGTTGGAGGACAATGTCATGACGAAGCAAACTTGGGCACTAATGGGAAAATCAAAGTTGATCTATTAACCTATCAGTCTTAGAATGGCTAATCAACAAGATGTCGACCCATTTGGACGATTGGAGCATGTCCATGTGGACATCGACAGAGTTAGGACCTTTGAATATTTTGAGGTAACTGAAATTGTTGATGATAGATGCTCTTACCCTGCATTGCTAGGAATTGATTGGGCCTTCGACAATTCTACTATTGTTGATTTAAAGAAAAGACGCATGACATTTGAAAGAGCTATCCTTAGGTTCATTGCACCCTTAGATCCAGATGAGGGTCCATGATATATATAGCCCATCAGAGAAGAGGACCACGCATATGAAATGAAAAACATATACAAATTAACATCCAGACAACATGATTATATCAACCCTACTGTCGATGGAAATCTAATTTGGCAAAGTGATAGTGCCTATTCATCATATTCAGAAGAAGCTTCAGAGAACTGGAAGAAATAGATGTATGAAGTATCCACAAGGAGATGTGCTCGAATGACAAGACAAGTTCAATGGATTGGTACAACAATAATTAACTTGCCTACCTTTGATGGTCTGAACCCTCTAGAAGCCTTCCTCTCAGATTTTGAAACAAGTGTACCAGCACAACACAAGTTTTTGGCTATGGATGAGGCAGCTACACCAACAATATGGTGGGGGATGCACAAAATAAATATTACGGACTAGACACAATGTCGAACCTTGATGATAGAGCGGTTCTCAGCATAAGTAGGAAGCTGCAAATTAAGGTACACAGGTAAAATTTTCCCAAAGGATGATGAGCGAAGCTGCGAAGAAGCCTGGAGTGACATTCCTTCAGAACAATGGGTACACAGATTCATTAACACGCTGGACATGACCCCTATTAACTAGTACCTTCGAGCAGAGTTGTGCCTCATCACTGCAGATTGGGAAGGTATGCTTCAAAATTTTGTAACCACTTTTTTGTTTGAAAGTGAATTTCCTTCAGTATATCAAGCACTATATATTGTGAGGCAAAAAGCATTTAAGGAGGAATATAGCATCCATTTGGAGAAAAAAGAGGAAGAATAGATTGTGCCATTCCAGAAACTACAAGGATATTACAACATTAATGCTGACACAGATGATGATTTGAGGAAGGTAAACATTGCTGAGACAGAAGGCCATAAGGATGTGGAAGGACTAGGAGTTGAGCTAACATTCATTGGACAACTGATCAAGATAAAGAAATTCAATATTGGGATAGAGGAGACACCGAAGCTTGCCAATGTAGGATATTACTGGGATGTTGCTACCATTGACAAAATTACAGAATTACTGCATGAGTATCAGGTCATGTTTCTGACCAAGTTCATTGATATGAAGGGTATCAAGGGACCTATGGGAGAAATGAAAATACCTTTGAAACCAGATGCAAATACAGTCAATCAAAGAACCTACAGATTGAACCCAAAATATAAAGAAAGAGTGAAGATTGAGCTTGACAGAATGTTATAAGCAGGGATTATTGAACCTGTCAAAGATTCGGAGTGGATCAACCCTATGGTGGTGCAAGACAAGAAGCTAGACGATATTAGGATCTGCGTAGATCTCGGGAAGATGAGTGATGCTTGTTTGCATGATCCTTTCCCTACACCATTCATAGATGAAGTGTTGGATAATGTGGGAGCCAGGAGGTTGTTGGCAGCCAATTCACATTTTTCTACTGTCTTATAAGCTGCCTACACTAATGTTTTGCAAACCTTAATTTTTCGTTGCAATTCTCAAATAAACGACACTTTTATTTTTGCGCTATTTGTACACTTACCTTCATTTGTTTTCACGACTGTAAGCGTGAAAAATTAGTCTTTCGAAGTCGCATTAGAATCATTATTGAATTGTCGTTATCCTTCTTGTCGATATGCCTATTGCACTTACATTTTAATTATCATTATACAGTTGGCAAGACCTTTTGATCTGCACTCATTTGACATTCTTTGATTGATCATGTAGTTTCGTTTCATGAGTGATTAAGTTTGTGATTCATTGGCGATTGGATTTATATGTTATTTGATTTGATCTACTTGACCATTGGTTTCATAAAAATACATAGGTGTTATGTTTAAACCCTTGATATATATCATTTAATATGACACCTAGTTCATGTGATCAAATGCATTGGCACATTGGTTAAACTCTTGGTATGAATTGTTCTATAAAACGCATTGGCGCATTGGTCCAACACTTGGGATTGGTTTCAATTTGTATGTTGGTTTTAAATCTATGGCATAATGTTTGATTGCGTGCATGGTTTATCCACTTACCAAAGGTTTCAATGGATTGATTGAAATGGCATAGTTATAACACATGTGTGTTGTGATTTGTATAGTTGAAAGCGTCGGTGGTTGTACCTTGGAAATAACTATTATGCATGGCCAGCGAATAGCTCCACCACCTTCACACGATGTCATTAATGCCTATCCCTTATCCCTGTTTCACCTCTATTAGCTCGGGTAACCCTTCGTGCACTCTGCTCCTGTGTATGCTATGACTCAAACCCTAGACTTACCGTGTGCTCTTCTCCATGGCACCAGTGGTGCGAATAGAGCCGAACGGTATCCAAGCCTTGTTGTTGTTCGACAATGAACGGAAATACTTAGAGGATAGTGGTTGTCTCACCTTTGTACAATGATTCAAGGGGTTTAATCTATTTGTTGCACAACAGTTCTCCCTGACTTTTGATGGCTGTAGGGCCAAGTTAGGTGACATTTAGTTGGAAATTAGTGAAGAGTTCATTAGCTCTACCATAGGGTTACCGTCCATGGGCCAACGTTGGTTTAAAAATTCTAAAGTGGAGGAGGTGCCATGGTCACTATTGTTCATCTCACGAAAGGTCACATCCTGTGACAGAGGTATGCCCATTTCCACACTTAAACCATGATGGCATGATCTTTTGGTGGTGGTCAAACAATTCATGACCTGTGAGGGTCGATATGGACTCGTTTTTCTTTATCACCTTCGACTGTTAATGAATTTTATAGGGTATCCATTGAATATTCCTTTTTACTTCCAGCGTAGCCTTTATAAAATGTCAAAAAGGTTTAAAAGAGAAAAGGCCGATAGTAGCATGTTCCACCATGGCCTAATCAGACTCATTGTTGTTCATCACTTAAATCTCCACGGTGATAGCTGGCAAGATTTTATCTCTCGAAATGGTTTTACTGAGGCAGAGCCCATCCAAGTTGACAAGCCTGTGGTTAATGAAACTAACGTCGGGCCACCCGTACCCTTCCATGTCCTACTGCCCTCTCCTAAACCCTCAATTGACCCTGATATTGACCTACCCGACGTTATAACTGAGAAGGCTGAGACTATAAAAAATCCTGTGAGCAAAAAGGTCAAGGGAAACCCTATTGTGGATGGAAAAGGTAAAAATAATGCTCGGTTTATCTCGAGAATGGCTAGAATTAAACCTAAACCTAGTGCTGAGCAGAAGCCCATAGTCCTCAGTGAAGACTCGGACTTTGACATAAAACGCTTCCTAGCTAGTGAGCACCCTTACTCATAGGGTCTGTGCTCCAAACCACCCTATGACTTCGTTTCTAATCTCCCCCCTTGCCTAAGGAGCAATCCTAGCTACCCTGGGATCAAGCTACCTAACGAAACCCTCGAAAATTTAACCAAACCCTCACCTGATTTTCGAAGCCCGGACAGTCGTCATGTGACCAATGTGATGTGTGGTTGGAACAATACTATATAGACGTCCCCTTATTACAGTCGAAGATCCAATCATTGGAAAACCAAGTTGCAGTGTTGACCAGCCAAAGGGACAAGCTTCAAGAAAATGATAGGAATCAAAAAACAACTGGTTCCATCGTATTTAGGAATGTTGAATCGGCTACAGCCGTTGTCAACTCCAAAATTTCATGATCAAGTTGTATGCTCGTCATCCAGGTATGAATTTAGGTATCAATTTCGTTTTGTGAATTCCTCAGATTAATATAATGATGTGAGTTTGTTTTTCAAATAGCTCTGTTTATCATTTGAAATGGCTCTGTCATAATGTTGTTCATCTTGTACATTGTTTTCGTTTTGCTAAAATTGAATGAGGTTATGATTTGGTTAAATGATTCAGTCATGCCTAGTTTAGCAATTGATAGGTTTTCATCGGATTTGATTCGTTTGTCTGTTGAGTTAACAAAATCGATGGTTTTCTTTCGATTGGATTTGTTTGTATCTAATCTGAATAGGAGGTTTTCATGATAAATTTAGAGCACGGTCATGTTTTTATTTGGTATGATTTCGTTATGGTTAGTTTGTATGCTGTGATTTTGGAACGACTTCGTGAGTTTTAATTGATGTGATGTAATATTCTAAATTAGGAATACAAATCTAATTGACTCTGATTTGGAAAGAACGACTTTGTTTCATATGAAAATGATATTCTCATTTAAGCCTGTACAAAAGATATCTACGCCCGAATCATGGAGCGGTTTTGATTCACAACGACTATGTTAAACTCCAACTGTTCGATTTGCTCTTGTCTTGATTGGATTGCTGTGTATTTTTAGTTAGTATGTTTGTTTTCATGAGTTGGATTCGTATCATAGATGTTCCTCTGCTTGATTTTAATTTGCAAAACGAGTTGATTAAACCCAGATCGACAAATGTTATCTCTGTCAAATTCGGTTAATAAGTTCGTTTTGAAATGAACGATTTCGTTCAATGTCGATCGATTTGTTTGCCCCAAATAGCAATAACAAATGATTGAACAAATCCTACAGATCCTGTTATCAATCGATTGATTCCATTATCATTTCGTTTGTAGTAATTGAAACACCAGTTTTGATTTGATGGATCGTTTGTTTATGTTAATACAGTTGTATCAAATATGAAAGTGATCCTGTTGTTTTCGTATAGATTCGATTGTGTTTACTGTTGATGGATAAGGAAATCGATTTGTTTAATTGTATCTATTCCAGTTTGATATGAAAACGATTTCATTACTGTTCATTATGATTTTGTTTACCCGATTTTGTGACAACAAACGAAACAGAGTATATGCATTTATGTAGTCATTTGATTGATCTTAGTCGTGTTTTGATCTCAAAATAGTATAACAATTTCTATTTGAATGATTCGTTTGTCTTTCAAATAGCTATTAGATACTTTTTAATAGTTGAATTTAATTCTTTAAAGATTTGAATTGATTTTAATGTTGATTCTGTATCTGATTTAGACCAGCTACAAAATCGCAAGATTCTGTAGCTAGTCTATAGAATTAGATTTTTTATCATTTTATCAATAAAATATCCTTCTAACTTGTCCATTTTTAACCCTTTTCAGGTACATCCAAATTGCATTGGGCATGCTGGATAGTCTAGGAGATATTTGTGTGTTTTAGTTTTATTTTAGGTTCCTAGTTTAGTCAGACTTGGGATCTCTTCCCAGATTTTATGTAAACAGTTTTGATAACTTCCACAGGGATGTTTTACCCTGTGGAAGGTATTTAAATACTTATTATTTTGTGTAATAAGGGGCATCCTCACTTGTGGGAGAACCAGGCTATGGATTTCTAATACAAACTGAGACGAGATTTGATGTTATTGCTACAGCTTTCGCTTTCATAATATCAATCTTTTGTTTCAAGTTTATGCATGTCAATTTGTAGTTGATTATAGACTACTTTAGCTATCATAGTCTATTGAAGAATGATATGATTTAATTAATGTTTTATCCATATCTGATTTCTTTCATTACTTAAAAATACAGCAATTACTTTGTTTCAGTTAATGAATCACAGATTTCTCTTCTTCGTAAATTGAATCATTTCGTATAGATCTTTGCATACGGGTTTATCTAACTGTGAAGATTTATAAATCATAAGATTGTTGTAATTTTTATGTCTTGTTTGTCCTGTAATCATATTTGAAGAGCACTATAGCTTATCGTTTACGACAAGCTTCTAGATAATTCGGTGCGGGTTTCCTCCTTCCGATCAACTAAAACAATCAGTACATACATGACAAACCTGGAGCGTTTCTCCAGGTCAGTTTGTTATTTATTTGTTTGATTAATTTGTTAGTATAATTTAAGTAGTTTAGTTAGATATATGTTTAGTTAGATTAGTAGTTAAAGTTAGTATATTAGTTTTTTAGTTTAGTTAGTTTTTATTTAATTTCTGTTTCATAAAATTATAAAATCAACAAAAAATATCTCTCACTGTCTTAGGGCAGAATACAAATGAGTTTTTCAGGTTTTCATTCAAATCTGTAAATTGTTAATATTGTACATTTTGTGAATAAGATTTATTTTAGTTAGTAGTTAGATATTTGATTTCTTAGAGTTCGTATAGTATTAGATAGTAGATTGTATATATATAGAATAGTTAGACTAGTGTATTATTTTTTTATTTTATTTTTAGTTAGATTAGTTTAGTTTGTTTAATAGTTATTTTTGTTAGATTAGTTAGTTTAGAGTAGTTTTTTTTTTTTTTTCTTAGGACCTTAGATCGACTAACGAAGCCGCTAAACCCATCAGGGTGGTTCATCCCAAACGGCTTGGGTTATTAGACAACCCCGGACTGGTTCCACTCTCTCAGTTGACGAACGGTCAATTTCGCCCGTCAACAAATGGTGCTAGAAGGAGGGCCTAAAATTAATTAATGGCATGAGGCGGTCGCAAGACTCCTCCACCACGTAATCGCTCACCTATAGTGACTAGAAGCCATTCAAATGATAATATTCCCCTTCAAACAACAACTACTTCAACCGACGATCCACAGATCACAGTTGAGCCAACAACCCCTAATCCTACAGGTGGTGACATACAAGAGATTGTTCGTCAATCTCTTATAAAAACACATAGTGCCTTAG
>ML793299.1:26248-65495 GCA_009831015.1 Picea engelmannii | reverse complement strand
GGAGCGTCATCCAATGTGATGCCATGGTCTGTATGCCAGAATATTAACACAGAAGTTGAACCATCTACTTTAAAAATCATACAACTTGATCGGACAAATGTTAAAGTTATAGGTGAACTAAAGAATGTGCTTATTAGATTATCATCTAACCCCAAGGTTCATCAAGTTATTGATATTATTGTTGTAGATATTCCAGAAGTGTATGGTTTGTTTTTAAGCAGGGACTAGTCGGAGGAGCTACATGGTTATTTCGCAACAGATTGGTCTCATCTATGGCTTCCATAGAACGACAAGCCTAACAAGATAAAAGTGAATCGTGAACGCTACCTTAAGTTCACAGTCACAGATTTAAATGATCCCAATGAACCACTTACACCTTCTACTGATTCACCCGAAGTACAAGGGATGGACACCTTTTTCGACAAATTCATGGACGAGGCTTCAACTATCACCAATCCAGAACAACAGTCTGAGATTGTAGCATACATGCAACCAACAGCTTCTACGCAATGGTCCCATATACCCGATGGAAATCAAATTTGGTCTCTGTATTTCGACAGGTCAAAGTCCAAAGAAGGAGTTGGCGCAGGATGTGTTATTATCGATCCGGCAGGTAACAAAACATTGATGGCATGTAGGTTGGAATTTGAATGTACTAACAATACTGCAGAATATGAGGCTTTACTCCAAGGTCTCAGAAAAGCTTCGGATATGAACATTCAAAATTTGACCATCTTTGGTGACTCCAAAATAGTGGTTAGACAGGTAAGAGATTCTATCCATTGTCTTTCTCCACATCTCAAAAGATACCAGTCTGAGGTATGGAATTTAATGAATAAATTTTTTGCTTAAAATATAAATTCTATTCCTAGATTGAATAACTCTGAAGCAGATTTATTAGCTAATGTAGCTTCTAAACTTCTTCCTGCAGAAGGCTTGTCCCCAGATGCATTCTCCGTTGAGCTATTTTTCAGGCCATCTGCCCCTGACAACATCACGAACTGGAGAGTCTTTGACGACGATCAACAAATTATTAACTTTCTGCACATGGAAGAAACCTTTCAAGGTGAGGTGATAGATGAACACACGCACGACGACAATTTGCACGATTTCATGGTAATACCAGATCCGAGAACTCCTGAATCTTCATCGGATATGGTAAACTCGATCCCTAAATCTGTAGTTAGATTAGAGAAGTTTTATGATCTTCAAGATAGATTTAAAAAGATGGTCAACAGTAAAACCAATAGTTCCTTGTTATCTTATGAAAAAGTAAACTTAGGAACTAAGGACAATCCGCAGTGCATTAATCTAGGGTTGGGGTGTTCTCAACAAGAAAAAATTGCATTTAGTAAATTTTTCAAAGAATTTAAATATGTATTTGCATGGACGTATGATGACCTTATAACTTTCGACCCTAATATCATACAGCATGTCATTCCTATGAAGCCCCAAACCTTACCCTTTCAACAAAAACTAAGGAAAATGCACCCCAAGCTCGAACCGACCATTCAAAAAGAATTGAATAAGCTCCTAAATGCTAAGATAATTTTTCCTGTTAGGCACACTCAATGGATTTCTAACCTTGTCCCAGTCCGGAAGAAAAGTGGGGAAATTCGACTCTGCGTCAATTTCCGAAACCTTAATAGAGTGTCTGATAAAGACAAATATCATGTCCCACCCATGGAATAGATCCTTGAACAGGTATCTGGTTCTGAGAGGCTATCCTTACTGGATGGTTTTTCCAGGCACAACCAAGTCCTGATGTCTCCACCAGACCAACTTAAAACTAACTTTCGTACCCCGTGGGGCACTTATGCTTATCGTAAAATGCCATTTGGATTGATTAATGCTAGAGCCACCTTTCAGAGAGCAATGGAAATTGTTTTCCGAGGCTTAATCAATCAGTCCGTCGTAGTTTACTTAGATGATGTGACTGTATTTTCTAAAAACAAAACCGATCATCTAGCTCACTTACGAGCCGTTCTACAACGATGTCGTAAATACGACATCTCCTTGAATCCTAAAAAATATATCTTTGCAGTAGAACAGGGTAAACTCTTGGGATTCATTGTGTCAAGAGAAGGGATGATTAATGACCCTGAAAGGACTCAAGTCATCGCGAAACTTCCCCCTCCTACATCCAAAAAATCTATGCAGTCTTTCCTAGGCCAGAATAACTTTGTGAGAAGATTTGTCCCCAGTTTCTTCGAAATGTTCAGGCCTTTACAAAATTTGATTAAGAAAGACACCCAATATCACTGGGGACCCCTAGAATGTCAAGCTTTTAATGCAATAAAGAAGGCCATAATAGATGCTCCGTCTCTCATGAGCCTCGATTTTTCACAAGACTTTACACTCTATACTTTTGCTTCTGACCGTTCCTATGTCATCGTCCTAACCCAAAAGAATGCCGAGAACAATGAAGTACCCATTGCCTTTATGAGCTCCACTTTCAAAGGTGTTGAACTTAATTACCCAGTGGTAGATCGGCAATCCTACGCTGTTTTCAAAGTAGTTAAGCACTTCCGGTCCTATCTTTTGAAGTCTAGGACGAAAGTCATTGTCCCCTACCCAGCCATGAGGAACCTGTTAGTGCAGACGGAACTAGGTGAAAATAGAGCTAACTAGGTCACCTCTTTGCAGGAGTATGACTTAGAAATCACCCCAGCTCAGATAGTGAGAGGCCAAGGGTTATGCAAGTTAGTTGTTGATTCAGCAACAGGACAGCAAGAAGAAAGCGATACGACAAACCTAGGACAAAACAATCAGAATCTAAACTGTTGCGCACAAAACTCTGTCAGTCCTTGGTATGATGATATAAGATTATGTCTTGAACATGGGTCAGTCCCCCGTCACCTGGATCCCTCTAAAATAAGAGTGTTGAGATTAAAGTCCGCCTCCTTTCATCTGGTAAATGGTACCCTGTTTCGTCAAAATTTTGACGGCGTACTGATGTGCTGCCTTGAAAAAGACGAAGCAGAAAAATTCTTGCTCGAGTTGCATGCAGGAGAAGCTGGTGGTCATTTTGGTGGTGACACCACTGCCCATAAGGTTTTAAGAGCCGGTTATTACTAGCCCACGCTTTCGGTATCCCTGACTGTTTAGTATTCGATAATGCTTCTTACTTTTTGTCTCTTGAGATGAGCGAGTTCGCTTTGGAAAAAGGAATTAAATTGAAGTATTCTTCTAGCTACTACCCCCAAGGCAATGGATTGGAAGAATCGACAAACAAGAACTTGATTAAAATCATCAAGAGAACGGTGGTTGAAAATCACAAAAATTGGCACAATGCACTACTGAACGCATTGTGGGATGATAGGGTAACACCAAAAGATGCTATAGGTAACTCCCCCTTTTTTTCTCGTTTATGGCAGAGAAGCAATTCTGCCACCTCACATTCTTCTTCCTTCACTTCAATTGTCGCAGAAAATCCAAGAGGAAGATTGTCCCCCTTTGGAAAATCGAATTAACGCTTTGATGAAGCTAGAAGAGGTAAGAGCCCAAGATAAATGTAATTTAGATCAACATCAACGATTGGTTAAAAGATGGTTCGATTCGAACTCTTATTCTGATAGGAATTTTGAAGTAGGTGACCTCGTCCTGAAATGGGTCAAACCACACGAGGGAAAGGGAGAGCACACGAAATTTTAAAATTTGTGGCCTGGACCATTTTTAATTGCTGAAAAGTTGGGTCCCAGTTCTTTTCGATTGCAGAATCTAGAAGGGCATCCTGACACCTATCCGGTGAATGGCCAAGCCCTGAAAAGATACTTTGCTTGATAACTACCCTTGTATATTATGTACATATTTTTCTTTTGTTTTCTTTTTCGTTTGCTTTTTTGTTTTTGATTTTTCCTTTGAATTTTTCAACTTGTGTTTTTGGAAAATACACATACCTTTACACTAAGCTATGTAGACAAAGACAATAGAAAATTCCTTCACTGAAATAACTGCTAAGAAAATTTGTACAAACATCAATGGTATATTTCTGAAATTTATATCTATGTTGGAAAAGTCTGTTGTTTGAAAGAAGATGACTAATTTCGATCTCTGAGTAAAGCTTGTCATGATCATCTATTATCTTTTTACGCTGTCCCTATTCCTTAAAGGAATGACTCAGAAGATGTCTCCCTGTCTTAGGAAGTTGTTTTTGTAAATGAAACATATTTGGATCTAAATAAAGGACAGTTCTAAAAAATTCTGATGAGGTCTGAAAAAATATGTTAAAATATCATGATTTTCAGCGTCACCCCGCTCAACTATATATCTATGAAAAAAACAAAACAAAATAAATTATTAATAAGAGTTGTGGGAAGTGCCTGTAAACCCGTTGGGATACTGAACAGGTCTACTGGTAGCGGGTAAATGCATGCATGATGCCAAGACAGCTTCGTCGGGGTACTGAATAGGCCCACTGGCAGCGAAGCAATGT
Source organism: Picea engelmannii (assembly GCA_009831015.1). Taxonomy (NCBI): domain Eukaryota; kingdom Viridiplantae; phylum Streptophyta; class Pinopsida; order Pinales; family Pinaceae; genus Picea; species Picea engelmannii. The sequence continues at coordinate 61,060 of ML793299.1, read as the reverse complement.
CAGGTATATGAAAATTTGCAAATAAGAAACCTCTTTAATGTCCTTTATTATGATCTAGAACTTCTTGGCAGTATACAGATGTCAAAGTGGGTTAAATGCAAACCCTGTTGAGGCTATGGATGCCTGCTGGCAGCAGTGTCTCTGTCAATAGTATTGGATATTTTATCTTTAATGTCGTGACTCCCTGGTCTTAGGACTGTTATCTATTTTCATCTTTTAAAACACTGCTGGAATAGTTGGTTAATGATGATGTTTATACGATTTTCTGTTTTTTATTTTTGAGTTGGGATTATCTTTGTTGTCCTAATCTGAATTTGTTCTTTTGGCAGAGATAACTGCTTCTACCAGTGTGTCGCCATTGTTGGCAGCCAATTCACATTTTTCTATTGTCTTATAAGCTGCCTACACTAATGTTTTGCAAACCTTAATTTTTTGTTCCAATTCTCAAATAAACGACACTTTTATTTTTGCGCTATTTGCACACTTACCTTCGTTTGTTTTCACGACTGTAAGCGTGAAAAATTGGTCTTTCAAAGTTGCATTAGAATCATTATTGAATTGTCGTTATCCTTCTTGTCGATATGCCTATTGCGCTTACATTTTACTTATCATTATACAGTTGGCAAGACCTTTTGATCTGCACTCATTTGACATTCTTTGATTGATCATGTAGTTTCGTTTCATGAGTGATTAAGTTTGTGATTCGTTGGTGATTGGATTTATATGTTCTTTGATTTGATCTACTTGACCATTGGTTTCATAAAAATACATAGGTGTTATGTTTAAACCCTTGATATATATCATTTAATATGACACCTAGTTCATGTGATCAAACGCATTGGCACATTGGTTAAACTCTTGGTATGAATTGTTCTATAAAACGCATTGGTGCATTGGTCCAACACTTGGGATTGGTTTCGATTTGTATGTTGGTTTTAAATCTATGGCATAATGTTTGATTGCGTGCATGGTTTATCCACTTTCCAAAGGTTTCAATGGATTGATTGAAATGGCATAGTTATAACACATGTGCATTGTGATTTGTATAGTTGAAAGCGTCGATAGTTGTACCTTGGCAATAACTATTATGCATGGCCAGCGAATAGCTCCACCACCTTCGCACAATGTCATTAATGCCTATCCATTATACCTGTTTCACCTCTATTAGCTGGGGTAACCCTTCGTTCACTCTCCTCCTGTGTATGCTATGACTCAAACCCTGGACTTACCGTGTGCTCTTCTCCATGGCACCGATGGTGCGAATAGAGCCGAACGGTAGCCAAGCCTTGTTGTTGTTCGACAATGCATGGAAAGACTTAGAGGATAGCAGTTGGCTCACCTTTGTACAGTGATTCGAGGGTTTTAATCTATTTGTTGCACAACAGTTTGCCCTGACTTTTGATGGCTGTAGGGCCAAGGTAGGTGACATTCAGTTGGAAATCAGTGAAGAGTTCATTAGCTCTACCACAGGGTTACCGTCCACGGGCCAGCATTTGTTTAAAAATTCTAAAGTGGATGAGGTGCCATGGTCACTACTATTCGTATCACGAAAGGTCACATCATGTGACAGAGGTATGCCCATTTCCACACTTAAACCACGATGGCATGATATTTTGGTGGTGGTCAAACAATTCATGACCTGTGAGGGTTTATATGGACTCATTTTTATTTATCACCTTCGACTGCTAATGAATTTTATAGGGTATCCATTGAATATGCATTTTTACTTCCAGTGTAACCTTTATAAAATGTCAAAAAGGTTTAAAAGAGAAAAGGCCGATAGTAGCCTGTTCCACCATGGCCTAATCAGACTCATTGTTGTTCATCACTTAAATCTCCACGGTGATAGCTAGCAATCTTTTATCTCTCGAAATGGTTTTCCTGAGGCAGAGCCCGTCCAAGTTAACAAGACTATGGTTAATGAAACTAAGGTCGGGCCACCCGTACCCTTCCATGTCCTACTTCCCTCTCCTAAAACCTCACTTGACCCTGATATTGACCTACCCGACATTATAACTGAGAAGGCTGAGGCTATAAAAACTCCTGTGGGAAAAAAGGTCAAGGGAAACCCTACTGTTGATGGGAAAGGTAAAAAGAATGCTCGGCTTATCTCGAGAATGGATAGAAATAAACCTAAACCTAGTGCTGAGCAGAAGCCCATAGTCCTCAGTGAAGACTCAGACTTTGACATAGAACACTTCCTAGCTAGTGAGTATCCTTACTCACAGGGTCTGTTCTCCGAACCACCCTATGACTTCATTTCTACTCTCCCCCCTTGCCTAAGGAACAATCCTAGCTACCCTGGGATCAAGCTACCTAACGAAACCCTCGACAATTTAACAAAACCCTCACCTACTTTTTCGAAGCCCGAACAATCGTCATGTGACCAATGTGATGTGTGGTTGGAACGATACTATACAGACGTCCCCTTATTACAATCAAAGATCCAATCATTGGAAAACCAAGTTGCAGTGTTGACCAGCCGAAGGGACAAGCTTCAAGCAAATGATAGGAAGAAAAAAACCACTGGTTCCATCGTATTTAGGAATGTTGAATCGGCTACAGCCTTTGTCAACTCCAAAATGTCATGATCAAGTTGTCTGCTCGTCATCAAGGCATGAATTTAGGTATCAATTTCGTTCTGTGAATTCCTCGGAGTAATATAATGATGTGAGTTTGGTTTTCAAATAGCTCTGTCTATCATTTGAAATGGATCTGGCATAATGTTGTTCATCCTGTACATTGTTTTTCGTTTTGCTAAAATTGAATGAGGTTATGATTTGGTTAAATGATTCGGTCATGCCTAGTTTAGCAATTGATAGGTTTTCATCGGATTTGATTCGTTTGTCTGTTGAGTTAACGAAATCGATGGCTTGCTTTCGATTGGATTTGTTTGTATCTAATCTGAACAAGAGGTTTTCATGCTAAATTTAGAGCACGATCATGTTTTCATTTGGTATGATTTCGTTATGGTTAGTTTGTATGCTGTGATTTTGGAACGACTTCGTGAGTTTGAATTGACGTGATGTAATCTTCTAAATTAGGAATACAACTCTGTTTGACTCTGATTTGGAAAGAACGACTTTGTTTCGTATGAAAACAATATTCTCATTTAAGCCTGTACAAAAGATATCTACGCCCGAATCATGGAGCGGTTTTGATTCACAACAACTATGTTAAACTCCAACTGTTTGATTCGTTCTTGTCTTGATTGGATTGCTGTGTATTTTCAGTTAGTACGATTGTTTTCATGAGTTGTATTCGTATCATAGATTCTGCTCAGCGTGATTTTAATTTGAAAAACGAGTAGATTAAAGCCAGATCGACAAATGTTATCTCTATCAAATTCAGTTAATAAGTTCGTTTTGAAATGAACGATTTCGTTCAATGTCAATCGATTTGTTTTCCCCAAATAGCAATAACAAATGATTGAACAAATCCTACAGATCCTGTTATCAATCGATTGATTCCATTATCATTTCGTTTGTAGTAATTGACACACCAATTTTGATTTGATGGATCGTTTGTTTATGTTAATACAGTTGTATCAAATCTTAAAGTGATCATGTTGTTTTCGTATAGATTCGGTCGTGTTTACTGTTGATGGATAAGGAAATCGATTTTTTTAACTGTATCTATTCCAGTTTGATATGAAAACGATTTCATTACTGTTCATTACGATTCTGTTTACCCGATTTTGTGACAACAAACGAAATAGAGTATATGCATTTTTGTAGTCGTTTGATTGATCTTAGTCATGTTTTGATCTCAAACTAGTATAACAATTTCAATTTGAATGATTCGTTTGTCTTTCAAATAGCTATTAGATACTTGTTAATAGTTGAATTTAATTCTTTAAAGATTTCAATTGATTTTAATGTTGATTTTGTATCTGATTTAAACCATCTATAGAATCGCAAGATTCTGTAGCTAGTCTATAGAATTGGATTTTTTATCATTTTATCAATAAAATATCCTTCTAACTTGTCCATTTTTAACCCTTTTCAGGTACATCTGAATTGCATTTGGCATGCTGGATAGTCTAGGAGATATTTGTGTGTTTTAGTTTTATTTTAGGTTCCTAGTTTAGTCAGACTTGGGATATCTTCCCAGATTTTATGTAAACAGTTTTGATAACTTCCACAGGGTAAAACATCCCTGTGGAAGTTATCAAAACTGTTTACATAAAATCTGGGAAGATATCCCAAGTCTGACTAAACTAGGAACCTAAAATAAAAACTAAATCACACAAATATCTCCTAGACTGTCCAGCATGCCCAATGCAATTCGGATGTACCTGAAAAGGGTAAAAAATGGACAAGTTAGGAGGATATTTTATTGATAAAAATGATAAAAATCTAATTCTATAGACYAGCTACAGAATCKYRMGATTCTGTAGCTRGTCTATAGAATTAGATTTTTATCATTTTTATCAATAAAATATCCTCCTAACTTGTCCATTTTTTACCCTTTTCAGGTACATCCGAATTGCATTGGGCATGCTGGACAGTCTAGGAGATATTTGTGTGATTTAGTTTTTATTTTAGGTTCCTAGTTTAGTCAGACTTGGGATATYTTCCCAGATTTTATGTAAACAGTTTTGATAACTTCCACAGGGATGTTTTACCCTGTGGAAGGTCTTTAAATACTTATTATTTTGTGTAATAAGGGGCATCCTCACTTGTGGGAGAACCAGGCTATGGATTTCTAATACAAACTGATCAGCTAAATTAATCAGTACATACAGGACAAACCTGGAGCGTTTCTCCAGGTCAGTTTGTTATTTATTTGTTTGACTAATTTGTTAGTATAATTTAAGTAGTTTAGTTAGATATATGTTTAGTTAGATTAGTAGTTAAAGTTAGTATATTAGTTTTTTAGTTTAGTTAGTTTTTATTTAATTTTTGTTTCATAAAATTATAAAATCAACAAAAAATATCTCTCACTGTCTTAGGGCAGAATACAAATGAGTTTTTCAGGTTTTCATTCAAATCTTTAAATTGTTAATATTGTACATTTTGTGAATAAGATTTATTTTAGTTAGTAGTTAGATATTTGATTTCTTAGAGTTAGTATAGTATTAGATAGTAGATTGTATATATATAGAATAGTTAGATTAGTGTATTAGTTTGTTTTATTTTTTATTTTAGTTAGATTAGTTTAGTTTGTTTAATAGTTATTTTTGTTAGATTAGTTAGTTTAGAGTAGTTTTCTTTTTTGTTTTCTTAGGACCTTAGATCAGCTAACGGAGCCGCTAAACCCATCAGGGTGGTTCATCCCAAACAACTTGGGTTATTAGCCAACCCCAGACCAGTTCCACTCTCTCAGTTGATGGACGGTCAATTTCCCTCGTCAACAGAGGTATATTCTTTTACAGATGGATTCTCAGGATACCATCAAATCTGGATTGCCAAGGAGGACCACCACAAGACCAAATTTGCCACAGAATGGGGATCTTAACAATACACATTGATTCCATTTGGACTAAAGAATTCCCCAGCCATCTTCTCCAGGGTGGTGGTCGAAGCGTTTAAAGAATTTTTGCATAAGTTTTTAAAAACCTATTTTGATGACTGGATTGTTTTTAGTTTGCTGAAAAATCATATTGAATGTCTAAGACTAATGTTGGACAAGTGCAAGCAGTGTCAAATTGCTTTAAATTTGAAGAAGTGCATCTTCTTCTCGCAATTTGGACTATTATTAGAAAATATTGTATGCAAGCAAGGATTGTTGGTTGATCCATCAAAAATTGCAATTATAGTCGACTTACCACCTCCTACTTCATGCAAACAACTACGCACTGCGCTGGTACATATTGGATATTACAAGAAATTTATCAAAGGATATGCTCATATTACTACGCCAATGGAGAAGTTATTAAATAAATACTATTAGTTTGGTTGGACATACGAATGCCAGTAGAGCTTCGACACGATGAAACAAAATATGGTGATTGTGCCCATTCTGGTCTTTCCAGACTAGAGTAGAGAAATTCATGTGTGTGTAGATTCATCTTATATTGCATTAAGAGAAGTATTGGCACCACCTGGAGAAGGGGAGATCGACCATCCATCAACATTTTCTAGCAAAAAGCTATCTACAGCTGAAATCAATTACACTACTACACAGAGAGAAGGATTAGCCATGGTGTACATGATGCAAAAATTATGCCATCACTTACTAGGAGGAAACTTTAAAATGTTTACTAATCACTCTACGGTGAAGTACCTAATCAACAAGCCAGTGTTGGGGGGGTGAATTATTTCAAGAATATGATTTTGAGATCATAGTTAAACCAAGAAGAATGAACAAGGGACCCAACCACCTGTCAAGGTTGGAACATGGTGAATAACCCACCAGTTCAGAGGATACACTAGTGGATGCACAAATGCTCGCCATTAAGAAGATGGATGATGACTTCATAGACATAGTCCAATTCTTTTCAACAGGATCGGCTCCAAGTGAGTATACAATTTCCTAGAAGAAACAGCTAGTGGTGCGTGCTGCAAACTTTTCACTGATAGTTGGTAAGCTATATAAGATGGGACCTGATGAGATACTAAGATGATGTGTGATGGAAGAAGAGCACCCGCTGATCCTCATAGAAGCTCATGAAGGAATCACAGGAGGACATTACGAAGAGAAAGAAGTTGCGTAGAAGGTTCTGTGAGCTAGCCTTTGGAGGCCTACTTTACATAGAGATGCTAAAGAGTATACCAGAGCCTTTGATGTAAGCCAGAGAGTTGGAAAACCATTCAGAAGAGATGAAATTACACTAGCACCACATATGACCCTAAAAGCATTTGAAAAGTGGGCCATTGACTTCGTGGGACCTATAAACCCACCAGGAAAGCGCACAGGAGCAAGGTACATTATCACTGCAATAGAATACCTGACTAGATGGGACGAAGCAAGAGCGGTCAAGGACTGTAGTGCAACTACAGCTGTGAATTTTATATTTGATAACAAAATAACCAGGTTTGGATGCCCTAAGACCCTTATGAACGATCAAGGAACTCATTTCATCAACAAGACAGATGAAGCCCTGACTGAATAATTTGCAATTCACCATTAGAAGAGTACACCTTACCATCCACAAGCAAATGAAAAAGTTGAAGCGTTCAACAAAATCTTGGAGACAACATTGACAAAGATTTTCATTTTGAACAGGCATGACTGGGATTTAAGAGTGCCAACAGTACTCTAGGCTTATAGAACCACTTCCAAGGAATTAACAATGCAAACCCCTTTCAAGTTGGTTTATGTTCTCGAACCTCTTGTCCCGATGGAGTACTTGGTACCAAGCTTAATAATTGTTGCATTTACAGACATGGATGATATTGGCATTGTTCGTGAGATGCTTGCCCAACTAGTTGAACTAGAAGAAGACAGATTTATTGTAGGATTCCATCAGCAGGTACAAAAGGAAAGAGAGAAGGCCTATCATGACAGACACATCAAGAAGAAGGCATTTAAGCAAGGCAATTTAGTATTGGTGTATGACAGTAAATTTATAAGACATCCAGGGAAGTTCAGAACGCATTGGCTTGGACCATATGAGATCACCTATGTTACATAAGGAGGAGATTCATAGCTAAAGACATTGAAGGGAGAATGGAAATAAGGATTAGTGAATGGGAGTCGGCTAAAGTTGTATTATGACAACTAGTTGCCTCGTAGCTCTCAATAAAAGTAAGGAAAAAAGGGTCTAGGTACCAGGTGCAGTTGAAACTAGGTACCAGACACAGAAAATACAATCTGCACAAGGATGGGAAGGAGGCATACAACAGAAATCAAAGGCTACACTGCGCAGTCCAAAGTCAAAGTGAAATGAAAGGATCGGATCTAAAGTGCCTCGGGATGAGTCACAGGTGAGTGTTGGGGGCTTATTGGCCCTTGGTTATGGAATGAAGTGAATATCGAGGAAAAAAAGGTCAAACACGAACTACACGAGAGACACAGTGACTATCACTGGGTCGAAGTAAGCAAAAGAGCAGAAAATCTAGAGCGAAGCATGGAAAATAAAGTTGTTGGATGAGGATATTGAGGATGATAGATGAACAAGGAAGATGGATCGAGGACAACTCAGCAAGAAGAGAGCCACCATTGGATGCTTTGGATCATCACATGATAAGGGAGGAAAGACAGGCTGGTGAAGCCTTGAAAAGGTAGGTAAAGTTGATCTAGGGTTTTGGGTAATTAGGGTTTTGACACCTAGGTTTTGACCTAAGGCTGTCAGTGAGGAACTATAATGTATAAATAGAGGTTGAGAGGACCTAGTTCGGGTCAGTACTAGTGTTGGGTATTGATATTGATTGTTGTTGGTTGAGAGATTATTGTACTTTGAGAGAGAGGAGTGCTGAGAGTGAGAGCCTTCTCGTATTGTAAGATATTCAACTAGGTGTGATGATCAAGTCTTGCAGCTAGGTGCACAGGAAGGTGGGAGACATAGAGAAGAAGAGAGAAGATATGCTGACTAAGACCACAAATTAGAACTATAAGCTTTATCTTAATATACCATAAGCATAGCTTTGTGGATGTAGCCATAGAGAGAGGGTGAACCACGTATATTTTGTGTCGTATGTGTGAATGATGCCTGGATATCTGTCATTGTTATACTATTATTTTCATTATTGTGTTAGATTAGATTTATAGATGCCTAGATTAGATCTATCTGATAAGAGATATATGAATGTTGCATTATTGTTGTATTAGTTCCACTTGATACTCCCCTGGTTGTAGACATCTTTGTCCTACAAATCCCCTCTTAGTTGCTTCAAGTGAGACTACATCTGCTTCACAGGTGTTTTCAAAAGGGCCAGTAGCTAGGGTTTGTTGGTGCACTCTTGGAGTGAACCCTGGATCTACCCCTGTGCCAACAAATGGTTCCATTGGCGGGACCAGAATCATTTTAAGGGAATGTCAAGGTGGTTCCCATCGAAGACATAGATTCAAAAGTGGATAGAGTATCAAGAGAGGGACTTTGCTGAAGCCCAGAACAAGAACCCTAAACTGAGTATTGAATATTGGCTACAAAGATACATCTTCGCTGACATTCACGAGATATTCTTTGGAGGCATCCACCTGGAGTTGTTTGAGTGGTTGGCTAGGTTAGTTAATACCTAGTTCGAGACCAGATCTAGACCTTCTGTGATTTGGAGACCATCACTGATCTGGAAGGTCAAGAGATTTGACAATGCTGTATCCAGAGCAGTAGATCATTGGTTTGACAGTACCATTGGAGGGTGTATCACCGAATTTGCTGTTGATAGGGTAGGATCATATAGCCAAGCTGAGAGATACTTTTTCAAAGGACCCAATGGAAAATTTTTGCACTTTCTGAAGCTGAGAATGAAGATGTTGTTGCATGAAAAGAACGTCTTGAAGATATAGTGGATTGGTTGGACCTGAAAAGGATAATGTTCATAAATTCAGACAGTGACAGTGACACAGAAGCTAGAAAAATGTGCAGTGGAAGAGTATTTAGAGGGGTTCACCTTGAAAAAATGTTTAATAAAAACTATGGAGAAGAGGGTTTCTATAGTGCAGAAGAGGTAGATATAACCGACGAAGAACATTCAGAACCCACTAGAATAGAAGAAGGGGAAGCTGAAGAACTTCACCAAAGCGAGCCAGAAACCTCAGGAACTGCGTAGATTACTGAAGTAAGTAACATTAACTCTCTTGTTGTTTCAATAGCACCAAGAAACCAGAATAGTTAGAACCACCAGAGTATTCAGAGTGTTGTTAGTAGAAACTGAGCCTGTACTCAGACAGAAGCCTAGGGAACTCTATGGCATATGAGATGAGGCTCCCTATATTCAAGGGAGATGGATCTGAGGATCCCGACCAACACTGGTTCCTGTGTGAGGTCGTGTGGAATATTAAAAGTATCACCGATGAGGCCATCAAGAGAACCGCGTTCATCACTATGGTAAGGGACCACGCACTGAGTTGGTACATGAAACTTGTCCAAGGACTGGTGTAGCCTAACCCACTGAATGAGATCAAGAATGCACCGATTGCAGAGTTTAAGAAACCTAAGTTGGAGTCACAATGTATTATAGAGCTAAAAGAGATCAAGAAAAAGGTAGCAGAACTTGTTTGGGAGTTTGACTAGAGATTCAATACCCTAATAGGCCGATTAACTTTTTAGATCCTTAATGAACATAACAAAGAATGGTTCATCGTGGTATTGTTACCACATATCAGAGTCCCTTTGATGCAGTAGAATATTTCATCGCAAAATGAAGCTTTGGAGATCACCATGAATCTTGAATCAACACCTATGGGAGAATCTAGCTCAGGCATGAGCCAGATCTTGAGCCAACTGACCAGTTTGTCTCTACAGGCGGAGGATATGAAGAAGGAAAAGGGGAAGGACAAAAGAGAATATATTTGGTGTGTAATATGCATATCTGAAGGTCATGATAAGGAACATTGTCGCTTATTTCATGAGTATTTTGCCTTGGGAGTGTCGAGCCCATTGAAGCAAGTTAAACTGCCCTGGTGCGATGTATGTAGAAATAGGCATCACCTAGGTGAGTGTTATTACATGCATAAGTATGTTCAAATACCCACAAAATTGTATTGCACATTATGTAAATCAGTGGGGCATGATGATCGAGATTGCATAGCCTACAATCTCATGCATGAGAGGTCGAGGGACATATACAAGATTCAAGGAGAAGTACAACAAGAAGGAAACACTCTGTAGTACAACTCTCCGAGCAGAGGAAACTTCAATCCTCGCGGTAGATATAGAGGACGAGGATGAGGAGGAGGTATGTGTCGAGGCCGAGGAAAAATAATATGTTATAACTACGCACAACTAAAACACTTGGCAAGGGATTGTCAGAATCCTTGCACAACCTGCATTTATTGTAACTCTTTCGAGCATGTCATAGAAGAATGCCTTGTGCTGCTGGCTAAGCTTCAGGAAAAATGAGGACTACAACAGAACCCACAAGTGCAACTGATATATGCTGAACTACGCATAACAGACCTTAGATTCGTTGTTATTACTTGAGGAGGTGCTTCTACAGGAAAATATAGAACAATCCAAAGAAAGATCACAGAAGAGTCAGGTATCGGGAAAGCTGTGGAGAAGACTCATGCTTTTGATGCAAGGAAAGAAAGACAAATCTTCGAGGAAGAAAGACAGGAGTTCAAATGGGACCAAGGATCCTCATCTAAAATGCGACCAAAAATAAAAGAGTATGGAATGCCTTAGACATTTGATCAATCGGCTTCACCGAAAGAAGGAAAAGAGGTAAGTAAACTCATTGAATTTGTGTACACTTGTCTTATGTTAATTTGGGATGAGAATGTTGTGCAAGATTTACGGAACCTAATCAGGTAGTATGAGCTAGGAAAGGTAGAATCCTTACTAAACAGGGCAGTACACCAGATTGGCAAGAAGAGAAGAACAAACAAAGAATTACATTTGAATTCTCAAATAGGAGAGTATGATATAGACTATTTGGTCCTCGACTTAGGGTCGAAGGTCAATGTCATGAAAAAACAAACTTGGGCACTAATGGGAAAACCAAAGTTGATCTATTCCCCTATCAGGATTAGAATGGATAATCAACAAGTTGTCAGCCCATTTGGATGATTGGAGCATGTCCATGTGGACATTGATGGAGTTAGGAACTTTGCAGATTTTGAGGTAATTGAAATTGTTGATGATAGTTTCCCTTACCTTGCATTGATAGGAATGGATTGGGCCTTTGACAATTCTACTGTTGTTGATTTAAAGAAAAGACGCATGACATTTGAAATAGTTGGCCTTAGGGTCATTTCACCCTTAGAACCAGATGAGGGTCCACGATATATAGATCCCATCAAAGAAGAAGACCACGCATATGAGCTGGAAAACATATACAAATTAACAGCCAGACAACAGGACTATCAACCCTACTGCTGATGGAAATATAAGTTGGTGAAGTGAAAATGTGTGTTCATCAGATTAATAAGAAGCGTTGGAGAATTGGTAGAACCATATGTATGAAGTATCCACAAGGAGATGTGCTCGACTGACCAGAGAAGTTTTCTCAATTGGTACAACAATAAGTAACTTGCCTACCTTTGATGGTCTGAACCCTCTAGAAGCCTTCCTCTTAGATTTTGAAACAAGTGTACCAACAAAACAAAGGCTTTTGGCTATGGATGAGGCCCTAAAAGCTACACCAACAATATGGTGGGGGACTCACAAAATAAATATTACAGACTAGACACAATGTCAAACCTTGATGACAACGCAGTTCTCAGCACAAGTAGGAAACTATGAAGTGAGGTACACAGGTCGAAGCTACCTAAAGGACCATGTGAGAAGTTGCGAAGAAGAATGGAGTGACATTCCTTGAGAACAATGGGTACACATATTCATTAACACGTTGGACACAACCTTTATTAACTGGTACCTTCAAGCAAAGTTGTGCCTCATCACTACAGATTGAGAATGATTGCTTCAGAATTTTGTAACCACCTTTTTGTTTGAAAGTGAATTTTCTTCAGTAGATCAAGCACTTAAGATTGTGAGGCAGAAAGTATTTAAGGAGGCATCTAGCCTCCCTTTGGAGCAAGAAGAGGACGAATGGATTGTGCCATTCCAGAAACTACAAGGATGTTACAACATTAATGTTGATGCAGATGATGATCCGAGGAAGGTAAACATTGCTGAGACAAAAGGCCATAGGGATGTGGAAGGACCAGGAGTTTATATTCCATTCATTGGAAATATGATAAAGATAAAGAAAGTCAATATTGGGACAGAGGAGACACTGAATCTTTCCAATGTCAGAGATTACTGGGATGTTGCTACCATTGACAAAATTACATAATAACTGCACAAGTATCAAGACTTGTTTCCGACAAAGTTCACTGATATGAAGGGTATCAAGGGACCTATGGGAGAAATGAGAATACCTTTGAAACTATATGTGAAGCCAGTCAAGCAAAGACCCTACATATTGAACCCGAAATATAAGGAAAAAGTGAAGATTGAGCTCGACAGAATGTTAGAAGCAAGGATTATTGAACCTGTCAAAGAGTTAGAGTGGATCAACCCTATGGTGGTGCAAGATAAGAAGACAGGTGAGATCAGGATCTACGTAGATCTCAGGAAGATGAATGATTCTTGTTTTCATGGTCGTTTCCCTACACCATTCACAGATGAAGTGTTGGATAATTTGGGAGGCCAGGAGGTATATTCTTTTATAGATGGGTTTTTAGGATACCATTAGATCCGGATTGCCAAGGAGGGCCACCACAAGACCACATTTTCCATAGAATGGGGATCCTACCAATACATAGTGATGCCATTTGGACTGAAGAATTCCCCATCCATCTTCTCCAGGGTGGTGGTCAAAGCATTCAAAGAATTTTTGCATAAGTTTTTAGAAGCCTATTTTGATGACTGCACTATTTTTGGTTTGCTGAAAAATCATATTGAATGTCTAATACTAATGTTGGACAAATGTAGGCAGTGTCAAATTGCTTTAAATTTGAAGAAGTGCATCTTATTCTCACCATTTGGAGTATTATTAGGACATATTGTATGCAAGCAAAGATTTTTGGTTGATCCATCAAAAGTTGCAATTATAGTGGACTCACTATTATAACCCTAATTTGCACCATACATGCTTACCTGGCATCAGACCATATCAGATCCCTTATTTTCCAAAACATTGTTGAACAACTCTTTAAAAAACCTCTTTTATAGGGGCCCACGTGCCCTACTCCATTATTGCACGCTTGTACACACCCTCTGGCTCTACACAGCTCGTGTGCACACGCTTGATGTTGAATTGTCAGCAGTGTGCTTGTGAAGGATAGTTTTTGTTGAGGGTGAGGCAGTCATCCTTTCCCTTGACAAGAGTTATACCTCTTAGGTTTTTGAATCTCTTTCCTAGTAGTCAGTAGCTTAGATTTGATCTCAGCCATATCTTTCTTTTTTCATTTTAAAGTTTTCATCAAAATTTTCTTTGGGGTTTTTAGACAAGTCTGAGAGTCCTTTTTTAAGTTGCTAGTGTGTGATTTCTTGAAGTGATTCTTTGTGATCTGCGATTACACCATAAGTTTTTCTTGGTTTTTGACTTGTTGATATTTTTCCTTTTGCCTTTGTGAGAATTCAAATAAAAAAAAAAAACTTTCGTTTCTTTGTTTGGTTGAAAAGTGTTGTTTTGCATTAGTAACCAGGGAAAAGTCTTTTCTTTCATAAGTTATTTCCAGTTTACTTACATTGTAAGTAGATCATAGTCGAGTGAAATCCTTCTTTGAGTTTGTTGTTCAAAATATCTTAGAAATTGTTTTAAAAAATTGAAAAGTTGTTGAAAATTTGCGTTAAGTGAAGGCTTTTTGTTTCCATCTTTATGTTCATTTTCTACTTTCGTATTTCAAACATCACTATCTCACTTTCATAACCTTTGACATAAGACAAGCCATAAAATTAACCCTAAATATAAAATTCATTAGACTTTTATGTTTGTAGGGTTAACCAACTAGTTCAGGATTAGGGTCTTGGATTAGGTTGGAAAGGAAACTCTTTAAGGCCATTAAAATCAAACATTGGAATCTGAGTTAGGGAGTGTCAAAGTCCAGTATTGTGAAAGTTATTTGGGACCCCCCTCTAACATAGGGGATAAACATGAGGTCACATGCAGAAAGGTAGCGGAGATAACCCCTCCAAAGTTGGACCAGTTGTAGTGGAGAACACATATAGAGGGCTTGTTTTGGGATTTCGTCGATTGAATTTTCCACGAGGCTTCATGGGTCTAAAATCCATTCGAGGTCCTTATTTTTCTTCTGAACCATTTTCTTTCGATACCCTTGACAAGTTTCAGGCTCGATACCCTGCTCATTGTGATCTACTCGACGTTCAACTGTACCTGCCTGGTGACTGTTTGCGATCTGGCAACCTAGTTGCTTATCTTTTTAGGGACATACACAGGTGTCTGCGGGGGTATATCATGGTACCTAGGATATACATCGGGCCATGCTCTGTAGAGTATACCTAGAGGGTGCTTCCATGTTCGGGTTGCACTTGCACTGGTAATTTTCTCTAGTGTTGGTTGTTGTAACTGTTCTTCCAATTAGTTTAGTGTTTGCTTGTCTTATCTTGTAGGGACCTTTTAGTGCGTGTTTTTTTTGAATGGTTAGAATGCCCTAGAGTGTATTTTATCTTCAAACACAGTGGAGTATCACGAGCTCCACTGATCATGAAGGCTTCAGGGCCTATCACCGGTTATACTGGAGCCACCCCCACCACCACTAAGGCAAAAGCTAGACCAACAAGGGTCTTTTGAAGGGACCGGGTCACACGAAATTTTGCCCAACCAACATCCGGAGGAATCAACTATTTTAGACTTTCAATCGCAAGCTCTTGGTCCACCTGAAACCTACACCACTCATATTTCAGCAACCACCATCGTACCAACTCATCCTTATGAGTGATAGACAGTGTCACACACACCAATGGAAACAAATGTTGTTACTCCTTCTGGGAATTCTTCAATTCCCACTACGATCGTCACCACAAGAGAGTATCCACCTCCTAACCCACCATCACCAGCCTGAGCCACCATGGTCTTGACTGCCTCTACATCGCACAGTGGTCTGATCTCATCTCTGGCGGTGGATACAACCCCTTTCTAGCCAAGTGCGACAGGCCCTCTGTTCTCATACGGGATGCATAGTTCAGGTAAAAGTCTTGTACTTTCCTACTCCAATTCATAGACTTTAGGTCTGGGGGTAGGGAGCTATAACGCTCCTCTTCAAGGACACATGGGGAGAACTCCTGCTTCTTTTAATGCTTTCCCTTACGAGGGGGATCATATACCTCCTTCGTCCCCTTCGCTTGGTGGCACACATCAGCAATCCTCCAGGCCACCTGCACACCATAGTTTACCTGGAGCGAGGAGTCAAGGACCACCTTTGCATAATATGCCAATAGGTTCGACACCATTTTCTTTGTTCAGTGCATTTGGTAACAATGTCTTCTTGTCAGCTACTTTCGCGACTGGGGGCAACCCCGGTTTCAGACAATCTATTCCTATGCAGGGTATTATTCCTCCACAGGGGGCGCACCCAGGAACTTCTTTTGCATCAGGACATTGGAATTCTTGGCAGGGATCTGTTCCCTCATTAGGAATGTTGATCTAGGGTAATTCTTTTCACAATCAATGGAACCTCGGACAAAGTACTATGCCTATCCCCACGAGAATGACATGGGGAAACCCTTCCCAAAGTCCTTCGAATGTAATGCATGCCCAACCATCTATGTCCTATTTTGGAAATCAGCCGATGATGTCTCCTCACACGCAAAATCCATGCACTGGCCATGGCCATGGTTTTTACCAGAACCTAGGCTAGTAGCTGAACTTTTCCTGGCAGCCTAGTGCCAGTCAAACTCTAGGCCCCTTTTTCCCAGGTTATCACCAACAACCCAAACTACCTATCCTGGCAACCTTGCATTTTCTAGACTTGACAAGGTTGTTGAATGACCCTATCTGTCACAATCCGCATTGGCCTCCTATGCTGATGAAGTTTCCTTCAGACATACCAAAATTCGAAGCCAAACCTAACGAAGATCCAGGCAATCATGTGACTACCTTCCACCTTTCGTGCTCATCTAACTCATTGAAGGATGACTTCGTACAGTTGTGATTGTTTCAATATACTCTCATTGGGAGTGCCGTGAAATGGTACATTGAGCTCGACCGCTCAAGATACTCTTCCTTCAGCAAATTGGCAATGGCCTTCCTAAACCATTTCCAATTACCTGTGAGATACGATGTTGGCACAAAATTGCTGGCCAATTTATGACAGACAAAAGTAGACCATATCTCGGATCACATATGATAATGGAGATGTCGGAAGAGTTTAATTAAGGTACTAGTCCCACCATCATTCTTGCTTGAGTGGTTCCTTAATTCTTTGGTCCCACATCGTCCAAAGACATCGCGACGTCGTGAGTATTTTCTGAAGAAGACGCCATCATGAGAGCTCAACAACTTGAGCTAATATATTCTCAGTCCAGTTTATTATACAAGATCTTTCCAAATGCGCCACGCTCAATACTTGATAAAACCAGATAGAGAGTTGGACCACATGCCGATGGTATTGTTGGTTGAGCACAAACAAAGCCCGTTGAGAAATTGACGAAGCAGTTGCAGCAGTTGTCTATACAACAAACAACGGCCAACCAAGCTACTTATTTGGCTTCTCCCCCTACCAAAATGTCAGATGTACACACAGTGCAATGAGCTAATCTAAAGGACACCCAACAACCTGAAGGAAATAAAAAAAAATGAAAGAAGGGTAAGGGGGATAAGAAAACTACTGATAATGTTGGCAGGGGAAATACTGAGAAATGAAAGGCAAGGTATCCGTGAAACTTGTGCATGGAAGACCACCTAACCCATCTATGTCCTCGGCTTGCAGAAGCCCAAAATTTTGTGATGCAGCAACAGCCTGTTATGTTAACCAATCTATTTCAACACGAACAAACTCTAACACAAGCCTCTGCAAGCACGAAAGGGGGAAACCAAGGACCCTCTTCGTCTTCAAACAACCCCGCATCCACAAATGTATATATGGTGAAGGGTGATTCTTTTATATCGACTAGAGCGCATGACTATAGTAAACCAAGCACTTATGAGAAGGGAAAAGAATCCAAACTCCCATATATTCCTCTACAGATTGATAAGACTTTGGGCAAAACAATGACATGCATCCCAAAAGGTGCGTTCAAAAAATATTCTCATAACCCAAACGCAAGGGCCGCCCAGAACTATTCTGTGGTGGAAGATTTATCTCAAACCCCTTATGCGATGTCTGCTTTGGACGTCCTCTAAAGCTTCCCTTCCTAGAGGAAAGCTTTGTTAACCTCTCTAGGATCTACCAAGACTTGTAATCTGGGTACCATCATGCTAGATACAACCGACTTAAAACCTTGTCTGCCATACCACGTATCATTTCAAAGAGTAGTGGCTCATCCCACGAAAACGTTTACTCGCAATATTTTCTGCATGGTGGTTGATGAGGGCACCTTGACATGCGTTATGTTGTTGGCACGTTGGAAGGCCATTGTCCAGCCCATTTTGTCTCCATCACCCACTCTTCTCACTAATTTTGATGGTCATTCATTTTGACCACATGGTATCATTCCCTTTTTTCCTGTGCAGTTAGGAGGGAAGATCGTGTGTGTCGAGGTAGAGGTAGTCGATGTGTCCCTCGACTATAACCTCTTGTTAGGGAGGAGTTGGAATTATTCCATGCAAGTTGTGGTTTCTACATTTTTCTGAGTCTTGTTGTTCCCACACGAGGTCTAGATTGTGACCATCAATCAATTATCTTTCTCCGGACCTGAACCTTCATTGGGCACATCCATGGTCCCGATGATTGATAATCCTTAACCAGGGGTGGTCAACGTAGGGTTTGGTTTGTTCCCATCTTTGATGGGTACCTTCAATTACCCGCCCCCTCAAGGCGATATCAATTTTATATCCAATCACCATAAGGTTGATATTTTTCAAGTTTCGTCGTTTCGCACGACTTACTTCAAGGATCCGTGGATACTTCCTTCCCCATCGGCCACAATGGATGGGACAGGGCACCTGGGCATGTCCATGCCCTTATCTGCAGCTGAAGTAGTGTACTCTTTAGTCCAACAAACTTCAGCCAATACAGATCCAACTCCTGCAAAAGAGTTCGATCCACTTCTAGAGCCTATTTGGGCTCAGGGTTCTCTCGCTGAAACGGATTCATTAGACTTAGTCTTTCCCTCTGATGAAGCTGTAATTGAAGTAATGACTAGTCCAGACAAACAATGGGAAGGTCTTCATCACAGATCATACTTCCTCCCAAAGTTAAGAATAATTGAAGTCGGAGAATTCACCTTGACTATGACGGGAGATAGGTCTTGTCCTATTAATCCCTTAGCTACACACGAGGTTTATGTTGAGGGTAATATCACAACTATCGCTGAAACCTTACCGATCAATATCTCCAAAAACCCTGGCATCATGGAGAATGTTTTCATTGGAGCTGACTACTCCCCTAGAGAGATTCAAATCTACACAGATCTTTTTAAAGAGTTTTGCGACATTTTTGCCTGGTCTTACGAGGAAATGCTAGGCATCGATCCAAAAATAGTTGAACATGAAATCACAACTTATCCATATGCCAAGCCTTCTTAGCAGAAGATTCATCCAGTTAACCCCAAGAAAGTAGCATCCATTAAGGTTGAGGTTGAGAAACTGCTAAAAGCCGGTTTTATCTATCCTATCCATTTGACCCAATGGGTGTCAAACCCCATGCCGGTCAATAAAAAAAAAGACACAATTCATGTATGTACAGACTTCCGTGATTTCAACAAGGCATGTCCCAAAGATAATTTTACCACACCATTCATCGATCAGATAATTGATGAATGTGCGGGTTGTGAGGCCTTCTCTTTCATGGATGGTTTTTTGAGATATAACCAAATACAAATTAAACCCGAAGACCAGCACAAAACAACATTCATCTGTCCATGGGGTACATTCGCGTATCGTAAGATGCCTTTTGGTCTCAAAAATGTTGGAGACACCTTTCAGCGGGCCATGTATTTTTATTTCCATGACCTCAAGCATATAGTCGAGGCCTATTTAGATGATTTAGCATCTCGATCTCGCAAGAGAATGGATCATCCCACACACCTCCGACTAATCTTTGAGAGTTGTCGCTACTTTCGGATTTGCTTGAATCAAAACAAGTGCATCTTTTGTGTAACATTAGGACGTTTTTTAGGTTTCATAGTGTCAACAATAGGGATCATGGTCAATCCTCTCAAGGTTGAGGAAATAATTCAGTTGCCCCCCCCACGCACAATCCTTCAACTTTAGAGTCTACAGGGCAAGGCGAATTTTTTAAGATGCTTCATCGCTAACTATGCTGAGATCACCAAGGGCTTTATGCGCTTTCTTAAGAAAGACGTTCCTTTTTATTGGGACGATGTCGCTCAACGCTCTTTCACCGCATTAAAACATGCACTCACAACTGCCCCTCTGCTCCGTCCACCTAACTATAACAAGGATTTCTTATTATATCTAGCTACAACAGAGTCAACCATTGGCAAGGTCTTAGTTCAGGAAGATGACTTTTTCTTAGAATATGTTATCTATTATCTGAGCCGAGGCCTCGTAGGACCGGAACTCAATTATTATCATATTGAAAAATGTGCATTGGCAGCAGTCCATGTTGTTCAACGGTTCTGTCATTATGTTATGTTTCATAAGACCACTGTCATTGTTGTCGTGAATCCATTTTAGTACATGTTGACACAACAGGTAATAGGCGGAAATATCAGTAGATGGATAGTCTTCCTCCAGGAGTTCGACTTAGATTTCGTATCAGCAAAATCCAAAATGTCATTGGTCTTCACAGAACTTATTTCGGAACTTTCGGTTGAGTCAGGTGATCTTGTGCCCGAAGAGTCGCCTATTAGAGGAGATATTTTTTTTATCACCTCTTCAGATCCTTGGTATGGAGATATACTTATCTTTCTCCAGACTTTGAAGTGCCCCACCTCTGCTTCTCATGATGAGCGTCGACACATATGCCATCAGGCCAACAATTATCTCATACTCGATGATACATTATATCGAAGAGGTGTAGATTGCATCCTGTGCCGATGTCTCACTCACGAAGAGGAAATTATCGTGCTTAATGATTGCCATACTAGAGATTGTGGTGGTCATTTGTCTAGGTTGGCAACAACCCAAAAGATTCTATGAGTAGGTTACTTCTGGCTAACACTTATCAAATATTTTATCGAATCGGTCAAGAAGTGCCACCTGTTCCAAATCTTCTCTTGGAAGATGAGGGCACATCCCACTCCCATGTTTCTTGTCATCACAGTTGGTCCCTTCACCAAGTGGGGGATTGATTACACTACTTGAAACCCCCCTTCAGCAAGGGGGAATCACTATATAATCATAGTTGTAGACTACTTCACAAAGTGGGTTGAAGCTATGCCAACGTTTAAAGATGATGGAGAGATTGTAGCTCTATTTTTATTCAATTAGATAATAGAAAGGTTCGACGTCCCAAGAGAGATTGTCACTGACCATGGTAATCACTTTCAGAACCAGATGATGACTGAGTTAACATCAAATCTTGGGTTACGGAAAGAACATTCATCACCCTACTACCCCCAAGCAAATGGTCAGGTTGAAGCTGTAAACAAATCTCTTAAGACCATCCTACAATGAACAATCAACTCAGCCAACTCAAATTGGCATTTGATGTTATACTCAGCATTATGGGCCTACCGAATGTCTGTTAAGACTGCAACTGATTTCTCACCTTTTCAACTTATATACGAGTTGGAAGTAGTCTTGCCTATCGAATGTCGGATCTCATCCCTAAAGTTGGCAGTACAATTATTGCCAAAAACTTCTCCACTTGAAGAAAAGTTAGTATACCTTGAGTAGCTCAATGAGCAGCGTCGTGATGCGGCCCTGGCCAATGAGGCTCAAAAACATAAAATCAAGTGTCAGTATGATAGGTCTATTCATCCTCATATTTTCTCTGAAGGCGAACTTGTCCTGGTCTATGACCAAGATAAGGACCCCCTGGGGGCAGGAAAATTCAAACCCATGTGGTTCAGACCTTTCATCATAAAAGAGGTTTTAAAAAAGGGAACTTGTCATCTGGTTGACTTTGAAGGGAATGCTTTGGTGGATCCTAGAAATGGGCTCTACCTCAAGAAGTATTACTCATAGGCAGGTCACTGTGGGTAACTTTTTGTAACATATGTATAGTCTTTGTACTATTACTTTCTAGTTTCTTTTAGTGTTATGGACATGTCGTTGATGTTACATTTCATCACTATGGAAGATGTCAAGTGATTCTGAGGTGTTCGTGGGGTATGCAGATGGTGCTATCCGAAACACTCAGAGGCTTTCCTCCGCAGCTTGGGTAATCTTTACACCTCAAGGCCAGTTATTATCTTCTGGAGGTATATGCTTAGGTGACACCACAAACAATGTCGCCGAGTATAGTGCAGTTATTGAGTTGCTTCGTGACACTTTGTCATTTGGTATCTCTCATCTCTGGGTCTATCTCGACACTTAGCTAGCTGTGTCTCACTTAAACAAAGTATACTGTGTTCATGATTCGACTTTACAACGATGATTCCTTAGGGTACATCTCTTAGAATGAAACTTTGATTATATTACATATTTTAATGTTCCTAGGAGATTAAACCAAGTTATAGATACTCTAGATAATCAAATTTTAGATTGGCATCTTGCACACATATGAAAGAACATTCACATAAACATGTAAATACATTTTTTGCACACATGATCCATAAGACACAAAAGACATAAAAATCCATATATAATATCATAAAGTAAGCAGAGTACACGGATGGACGCAAGTGCCTCAAAAATATGACCGATAACGAGTCACGGGGCTTATGCCCTCAAAACATATATACAAGTAGTGCTCCTGGAATGTGAAATGTCTAACTAAGGCCAGGGCCTGTGGACCCTGTTATATTGATCCACAGCGTTGGCTAGACGTCAAAACAATCGGACCCACATCCATGCTGCCCCCACTACATGAGGTTGCATAGATGGTGGAAGGTCCTCAATCTCTGCCATCAGGACCATGCGAGTGAGTGCAGTAAAGTTCTGCTCGACTTGTCTCAATACCCTCTCAGCCTCCCCAGTTGGAAGATCTCCTGCTACTACTAGTCCCCCTGCGGTGGCAGGTGCAGCCCCTGGCCAAGGACGACCCTTGTTCCTCACATAGTCAACGGGTCGCACTGGTCCCACATCTGCACACAAAAAACACATATCTGTCAAATACTCTGGTATAACAAAAAAATGATATATATATAAAAAACAACATAAAAATTACATATGTTTCACAAAAACAAAAAAATGATGGAGACTTACCCATCTCTCCTCGCTCCTCACCAGGAGGTACTGGTATCTCAGGATCCCTTGAAAAATCAATCCCTGCATAAGGGTAATCCTCCATAATTGGGATCTGTCGTGATAGCCAGGTGAAGAAATCATCATCAAAGGACACATTAGTCATTCCACCACCCTGTCATGGCAGCAATACTGCCCATCTACACACAACAGGAAGAGAGGCCTAGTGTCCTCGTACCACTACTCAAGGACTAAAGCTTAGAACTCTCTCGAAGAAGAACAAGCACAAAACGGTCCCGAACCCAAAGTTCCTCTGTGTCTGCAAATGACAATTTGTCAACTGCCTCTTCATACACTTAAGCAATGTGGTACTCCAATCAAATATTTGTCCATTTAAGCACTGGACTGCACAATTCATCTATGCATGGGATGCCTAATGTAGAGCTGCAAAACCAGTGATTCGCCCAATAAGAAACACTATCGCATATAGTGATAGGTCAGTAATCTTGCTTATGGGCAACTGTGAGCTCGAGTGGTCTGTATCAGCCTCACAATAAAGACCTATCAATTTCGCTATGTTTTGCGGCCCCAAAGGAAAAGTTCGCAAGTTGATTGGTTCCCCTCTCCGGGAGAGGCTAGTCAAAAAATAAATGTCCTCGGTCATGGGCACCAGTGACTGCCCCTCTAACATGAATGCCTTTGCATCTGGATGCCAATATTCAACCAAGGCATTCAGTAGCCTAGGTTGTGCCCGCATAAAAGGACATAGGAAGAATTTGAGTAACCCACATTGCATCAAGGCAGCCACAGCATTGGGGTCTTCCCCGACCAACTCACTAACCTCTTCATGCTCTCTTTCTCTCCAGTGGACATACATCCTATAAAACACCAAGGTTCAGGAGGGTTAACCCTTTTTTTAAAGATTTTTTCATTCAAAAAGGGGGTCCATGTGGACTGTAATAGTGACAATCACGTGTACATGCATGCAGAGTTTACTCTGCCCAAATGTACACGCGGCCTATCCTGAGATAGCCCACGTGGACCTAGGGATAACCTTTTGAAGTTCGATGCCACCCCAAAAAATGAAACCTAAAGCAAAAAGAAAGACTTAAAATGCAAGATGAGAGAGTTTGTACTTACTTGGTCCAGACATAAGTTCGTTTCGTCCACTGTAGCTCCTGGAATCACCACTTTTGACAAAGGGTTTTTTTTTGGCTCCAGAGTCAATTTCCAAATCAACAATGGTGATAATGAGTTGTTGGCTTCTATTTATAGACTTCTTGGCCTTTTTGTGTCACTTTTTTGGCCTCCCTTATCATTTTCTTTAAACCAAAAACCATTTAGAGTGATTCAAGAGTTGCATAGGAGGGATATGATCGGGTATCGGGACAATTTTTTGGAGTTTTGGGTAATTTTCGACATTCCGTGAAAATTTTTGTTCGAGGATCAACTTGAGCATGTAGGTTAGGTTTCTACCCTAACTTTTGTATCTCGTTGTCTTTTTCCTTTTCCATAGGATCGATCCCATCAGGTTGTGACACAGAACCATTATAATTGCTTTAGAAGTGTTGTGACTTGGTGGTAGAGCTTACCAGAACATGGATGCCCTAGGAAGATCCTGGTTGCATTATGGTATCCATGCTATCTCTAATCACTGTAGGCTTGGGAGTCCTTGTTGTTTTTCCTGATTATGATTTTGAGCCTCATTTGCATGATTCCTTTTCACTCTTGACCTCACCCTTGGGACTCCCAAAAGATATAACGGGTCTTCTTTTAAGCCCTTTTCAAACCCTCTAAACATGAAAAGATTTTCGAGTGATCTTGTGGCCTTTCACGCTCGTTAAACTAAAATTTGAAGTCACGTCTGTCCGACGGTAGTTTACCCCTTTTTCGGTCTGGACGGTCAACTGTACGAACAAAGGTATACTCTATGGAACTTTAGATCTCTAGAAGAGTACCCTCAGGTTTAATTTTACCCCTTTTTCAGGCCTGAGGGATTAAACTTAAGAAAAAGGAACCCCCTCGGAGTCCATAGTTAATCTCTTTTCAGAATCCCTAAAATTGAAAAGATCGTCGAGTGACCTTATTCTTTCACACTGATTAAACTGGTCCAGAAGAACATTCCTGACGGAGTCCATAGTTAAGCTTTTTTCAGACTCCTTAAAAATGAAAAAATGGTCAAGTGATCTTGTCCTTATCACACTCGTTAAAATGGTTTTGAATAGACGTCTTGTCGGTGCTATTTTACCCCTTTTTCGAACCGATTAGACTATCTTTGAGAAAGGTACCCCAACGGAGTATCCTTTTACATTTTTTCAAACTCTCTAAATATGAAAAATCGTCGAGCTTGCCTTCTCTGGGCTCGTTAAACTCACATCGAAGGCCATTACCATTATGTGTTGTGTTAATCGCATTTGCAAAACCACGTCTTTGGCCTAACGTCGGCTCCATGTTGCTCTCAACTAAACCATATGAAGCATGCCTCATACGCAAGCCCTATAGCACTTTGCCTCTGTGTCCTGACACCTTTGGCCCCCGGAGGATTTTTCCCGAGTGTCATTTTCTTGCATATGTCTCTTTTCCCTAAACATCCCTATGTTCTGTATTCTTGGAACTAGTATGTTTGTGACACTCGATTCTCCTTTGTAACGTAACATTCTTTTATTCTTTTTTCCAAAACTATTGAAAAAGACAAAAAAAAATCAAATATACCCCGAAAGAGGAAGGGAAAAGTATTTTCTTTATTAGCAGCATATTGAGTCGCCCTTGGATAAAGCACATATGTTTGTTTTTTCATCAAACCCTGGGATTTAATATGACCTTAGGAATATTTTCTCATTGCATAGAGTTGTGTCCTTCTCCATTTGGTTATTCTTCCGAACATATGGAGAGTTTGTGTTGCCTCCTGCCTCGTAAAATTATGTTAATGCCATGCTTCTTGAGTCTCATCATTTGTCGTGTTGTTGTCCAAGGGAAGTTTGTCACCAAGCCCAAGTCGGCCCCTCTGCATTTTGTCTCTTTCCCTCATACCCAGCCATCTTGAATGTCCAATCAAGTCCTTGTTCGGAATCAATGAAGCCTTCAGTCTAATCATCAAGATTATCTAGTCCATGATCGACAAGCCATCGAAGACCTCTGGATAGTAAATTCATACACTAATATTACGCTCCTACCCGAGTTTTGAAGATTTTTTGAAATTGTTGCTCGAGCTCTGAGGATCTCATCTCCAGCCATCAGGCCATATCAGCTTCTAGAAGATGGATACTTTATATGTATATATTTTTTATTTCGAGATGTAGCTCTGCTGTGTATTTTTCGCAGCTACACTTTATATATTTATTTGACATGGATCTACAGTGTATTCCATTGGTAGCCATGATTCTATTTTATTTTGAGCATGGGTATGCCCACCTCGTTGAGACATTTGTTATTTTGTAGATGGCACCTCCCGGTTCCTGGTCCCTGGGCTCACTTGTTCGGCACATCAATAAAGATTGGTAATGTATTTCAGCCATCAGATGCTCTTCTGACCTCACACATTAGGGTGCATCTGTTATAACCCTAATTTGAACCATACATTCTTACCTGGCATCGGGCCATCTCATATCGCTTCTTTGCCAAAACATTGCTAAACAACTCTTTAAAAAACCTCTTTTATAAGGACCCACATGCCCTACTCCATTACTACATGCATGTACACGCTAGCTAAACTAAAACAACCCGCGTGTACCTATAAAAGCACGAAAAAAGGAAAGTTGTCGATGGAACACACATCTTTGGGTGAGTTAACTGAAACTCCCGACCATGCATGGCTAAGGGTTCGTCCAAATACCTATCTTCTTCTAGCCTATAAAAGAAGGGTTAGGGGTCCCATTTGGAAGAGGAGAATAATAGTAAAGAAACTCTACCCAATTGTACATTCCCATTGTCCCAACCCTTTAGCCATCCTTGTGCAAAGAGAGTTATAGAGAAAATAAGTTGGAGGACATTTGAAGAGGATCCCAGGATCAGGTTCACAGAGCGATGATCGGTCTCAACATTGTAAGTTGATTCATTAAAATTAATAATAAAGAAATGATTTTCCTGTCCCACTATATGAGTTCTTCATAGTTTAGTGAATATATGTTTGAATCTATAACCCATTAATCTATAGAACAAATGCATGTAGAGTTTGTTGCTTGTTTTGTATGCAGGTCAGTCTCGAGAGGATAGTTGCTAACAATTGATCAAGTGTGAAGAAGGATCGACATCGAACGTCTGAAACAAGTTATGTTCATTTGACCATGTATTTTCTTAAAAGAAATGGGGATTAGTTCTGGGACAACGGTAGAAAGTAGGATTCTTTCGGTCTTATCTGCATGCATAATATAACCCTAAATGCTAGTCCGTAGGGGGATTTCCCAGCACAACACTTACCACCTCCTACTTCATTCAAACAACTACACACTGCGATAGGACATACTGGCTATTTATCAAAGGATATGCTCAGATTACTGTGCCAATGGAGAAGTTATTAAAGAAATATTGTCAGTTTGGTTGGACAGACGAATGCCAGTAGAGCTTCGACACACTGAAACAAAAGATGGTGACTGCACCCATTCTGGTCTTTCTAGACTGGAGAAGATAATTTCATGTGCATGTAGATGCGTCTTCTATTGCATTAGGAGTAGTATTGGCACAACCTGGAGAAGGGGATATCGACCATACATTAGCATTTTCCAGCAGAAATCTATCTACAACTGAAATCAATTACACTACTACAAAGAGAGAAGGATTATCCATGGTGTACGAGATGCAACAATTCTTCCATCACTTACTAGGAGGACACTTTAAAATGTTTACTAATCACTCTACACTGAAGTACCTAGTCAACAAGCCAGTGTTGGGGGGCAAAAATATTTCAAGAATATGATTTTGAGATCATAGTTAAACCAGGAAGAATGAACAAGGGACCTGACCACCTATCGAGCTTCGAACATGGTGAATAACCCACCAGTCTGGAGGATACACTACCAGATGCACAACTGCTCGCCATTAGGAAGATGGATGGCCACTTCATAGACATAGTCCAATTCCTGTCAACAGGAATGGCTCCAAGTGAGTATACAATTTCCCAGAAGAAATAACTAGTGGTGTGCGTTGCATACTTTTCAATGATAGTTGGTCATCCATATAATATGGGACCTGATGAGATACTAAGATGATGTGTGATGGAGGCAGAGAACCCACTAATCCTCACAGAAGCTCATGAAGGCATCACAGGAGGACATTACAAAGGGAAAGAAACTGCGTAGAAGGTTATGTGAGCTGGCCTTTGGTGGCCTACTTTACACAGAGATGATAAAGATTATACCAGAGCCTCTGATGTATGCCAGAGAGTTGGAAAACCATCCCGAAGAGATGAAATGCCACTAGCACCACATATGACCCTAAAATCATTTGAAAAGTTGGCCATTGACTTCGTGGGACCTATAAACCCATCAGGAAAGCGCACAGGAGCAAGGTACATTACCACTGCGACAAAATACCTAACTAGATGGGCTAAAGCAAGAGGAGTAAAGGTTTGTAGTGCAACTACAGCTGTGCATTTTATATTTGATAACATAATAACTAAGTTTGGATGCCCTAAGACCCTTATGTGCGATCAAGGAACTCATTTCATCAACAAAATAGTTAAATCCCTGACTGAAGAATTTGCAGTTCACCATCAGAAGAGTACACCTTACCATCCACAATAAAATGAAATGGTTGAAGCATTCAACAAAATCTTGGAGACAATATTGACAAATATTTGCAGTGTGAACACAGATGACTAGGATGTAAGAGTACCAGTAGTACTTTGGGCTTATAGAACCACTTGCAAGAAATTAACAATGCAGACCCCTTTCAAGTTGGTTTATGTTCTCGAAGCTCTTGTCCTGATGGAGTACTTGGTACCAAGCTTAATAATTGTTTCATTTACAGATATGGATGATATTGGACCTATTCGTGGGAGGCTTGCCCAGCTGGTTGAACTAGAAGAAGACAAATTTATTGTAGGATTCCATCATCAGGTACAAAAGGAAAGAGAGAAGGCCTATCATGACAAACACATCAATAAGAAGGCATTTAAGCAAGGTGATCTAGTACTGGTGTATGATAGTAAATTTATAAGAAATCTAGGGAAGTTTAGAACGCATTGTCTTGGACCATATGAGATCGCCTATGTTGCAGAAGGAGGAGTTGTTCAACTAAAGACATTGAATGGAGAATGGAAAGAAGGATTAGCGAATGGGAGTCAGTTGAAGTTGTATTATGACAACTAGTTGCCTCATATCTCTAAGTAAAAGTAAGGAGAAAAGGGTCTAGGTACCAGGTGCAGTTGAAACTGGGTATCAGACACATAAAAGACAGTCTGCACAAGGATGGGAAGGAGGCATACAACAGAAAGAAAAGGCTACACTGCATAGTCCAAATTCAAAGTGAAACGAAAGGATCAGATCTAAAGTTGCTCAGGACACATCACAGGTGAGTGTTGGGGGCCTGGTCTCCCTTGGTTATGGAAGGAAGCGAATATTGAGGAAGAAAAGTTCAAACATGAACTGCATGGGAGACACAGTGACTTTCACTGGGTCGAAGTAAGGAAAAGAGAAGAAAATCCAGAGTGAAGTATAGAAAAGAAAGCCGTTGAATGAGGATATTGAGGATGACATATCAACAAGGAAGATGGATCGAGGACAACTCAACAAGCAAAGAAAGAAACCATTGGATGATTTGGAGCACCGCATGAGAAGGGAGGAAAGATAGGCTGGGGAAGCCTTGAAAAGGTGGTTCAAGTTGACCTAGGGTTTTAGACACCTAGGGTTTTGGGTAATTAGGGTTTTGACACCTAGGTTTCAACCTAAGGTTGTTGGTGAGGGACTATAATGTATAAATATAGGTCGATAGAACCTAGGTCGGGTCGGTACTAGTGTTGGCTATTGATATTGATTTTTGTTGGTTGAGAGATTATTGTACTTTGAGAGAGAGGAGTGCTATGAGTGAGAGCCTTCTGGTATTTTAAGATCTTCAACTAGGTGCAAAGACAAAGTCTTGTAGCTGGGTGCATAGGAAGGTGGGAGATAGGGAGAAGAAGAGAGAAGATCTGCTGACTAAGAGCACACATCAAAACTATAAGTTTTATCTTAATATATCATAATCACATTTCTGTTGATGTAGCCCTAGAGAGAGGGTGAACCACGTATATTTTGTGTCATATGGGTGATTGATGCCTGGATCTCTATCATTGTTATACTGTAATTTGCATTATTGTGTTAGATCATATTTATAGTTGCGTAGAGTAGATCTAGATGATAAGAGATATATAAATGCTACATTATTATTGTATTAGTTCTACTTGATATTCCCCTAGTTGTAGACATATCTATCCCGCAACCCCCCTCTTAGCTACTTTGGGTGACACTACATCTTCTTCACAGGTGTTGTTGAAAGGGCTAATCGCTAGGGCTTGTTTGTGTGCTCTTGTAGTGAACACTGGGTCTACACCTGTGCCAACAAATGGTTCTGTTTCTGGGACCGAAATATTTTTAAGGGAATGTCAAGGTGGTTCCCTTAGAAGACAGAGATTCAAAAGTGGATAGAGGATCAAGAGAGGGACTTCAATGAATCCCAAAACAAGAACCCTAAACTGAGTACTGAATATTGGCTACAAAGATACATCTTCACCGACATTCACAAGATTTTCTTTGGAGGAATCCACCAGGAGTTGTTTGAGTACTTGGCTAGGTTAACTGATACCTAGTTCGAGATCAGATCTAGACCTCCTATGATTTGGACACCAACACTAATATGGAAGGTCAAGAGAGTTGACAATGTTATATCCAGAGTAGTAGATCATTGGTTTGATAGTACCATTGGAGGGTATATCACTGAATTTGTTGTTGATAGGGTAGAATCATATAACGAAGCCGAGAGATACTTTTTCAAAGGACCCAGAGGAAAATATTTTCACTTTATGAGGATGAGAATCAACATGTTGTTGCATGAAAAGAATGTATTGAAGATACAATAGATTGGTTGGACCTGAAAAGGATAATGTTCCTAAATTCAGACAACTTAAGTGACACAGAAGATGGACATACATGCAGCGGAAGAGTATTCAGAGGGGTTCACATTGAGAACCTGTTTAAGAAAAACTATGGAGAAGAGGGTTTCTACAGTGGAGAAGAGGTAGATCTAACCGACGAAGAACATTTAGAACCCACCAGAGCAGAAGAAGGGGAAGCTGAAGAAATTTGCCAAAGCGAGCCAAAAACCTCAAGAACTACACAGATTACTGAAGTAAGTAACATTAATCCTCATGTTGTTTCAATAGCACCAAGCAAACAAAATAGCCAGAACCACCAGAGTCTTCAGAGTGTTGTTACCAGCAACTCAGCCTATACTCAGATAGGAAGCCTAGGGAAAACTATGGCAGATGAGATGAGGCTCTCTGTTTTCAATGGGAGATAGATATGAGGATATCGATCAACAATGGTTCTTGTGTGAGGCTGTGTGGAATATTAAAAGTATCACCGATGAAGCCATCAAGAGAACCCAGCTCAGCACTACACTAAGGGACCGCACGCTGAGCTGCTACATGAAACTTGTCCAAGGACTAGTGCAACCTAAGCCACTAAACAAGATCAAGAATGCGCTAATTGCAGAGTTTAAGAAACCTAAGTCAGATTCACAATGTATTACATAGATAAAAGAGATCAAAAAAAAGGTAGAAGAACCTATTTGGGAGTTCGACCATATATTCAAGACCCTAACAGGCCGATTAAATTTTCAGATCTCTGATGAAGAGAACAAATAATGGTTCATCCCAGCATTGTTACCACACATCAGATTCCCTTTGATGCAACAGAAGATTGCATCGCAGGAAGAAGCTTTGGAGATCACCATAAAGCCTTAATAAGCACCTATGGGAGAATCTAGCTCAGGCATGAGCCAGATCTTGAACTAGCTAACTAGTTTGTCTCTGCAGGTCGAGGATATGAAGAAGGACAAGAGGAAGGAAAAAAGAGAAGATATTTTGTGTGTAATATGAAGATATGAAGGTCATGATAAGGAACATTGTCCCTTATTTCATGAGTATTTGGCCTTAGGAGCGTCGAGCCCCTTGAAGCAAGTTAACCTGCCCTAGTTCGATCTATTCAAAAATAGGCATCGCCCAAGTGAGTTCTATTACATGCAGAAGTATGTTCAGATACCCACAAAATTGTATTGCACATTCTGTAAATGAGTGGGGCATGATGATCGATATTTTAGAGCTTACGATCTCATGTATGAGAGGTCAAGAGACATATACAAGATTCAAGGTGAAGTACAACAAGAAGAAAACACTTCGCAGTACAACTCTCCAGGCAGAGGAAACTTCAATCCTTGCGGTGGATATAGAGAACAAGGATGAGGAGGAGGTATGGGTCGAGGACGAGGACAAATAATCTGTTATAACTGCATGTAGTGAGGACACTTGGCAAGGGATTGTGAGAATCCTTGCACAACCTGCAGTTATTGTAACTCTTTCGAGCATGTCATAGAAGAATTACCTATGTTGTTGGCTAAGCTTCAGGAAAATGAGGACCCCAATAGAACCCACAAGTGAAACTGATATATGCCGAACTGCGTGGAACAGACCCTAGATTCACTATTATTACTCTAGGAGGCGCTTCTACAGGAGAATATAGAACAATCCAAAGAAATATCACAGAAAAGTCAGGTATCAGGAAAGCTGTGGAGAAGAATCAAGCTTTTGATGCAAGGAAAGAAAGACAAATCTTCGAGGAAGCAAGACAAGAGTTGAAGGGGGACCAAGGCTCCTCATCTAAAAACGTAACTAGAAATAAAAGAGTATTGAATGCCTAAGGCATTTGATCAATCGACTTCACTAAAAGAAGGAAAAGAGGTAAGTAAACTCATCGAATTTTTGTACACTTGTCTTAAGTTATTTCAGGATGAGATTGTTATGCAAGAGTTACAGAACCTAATCAGGCAATATGAGCTAGGAAAGGTAGACCCCTTACTGAAAAGGGAAGTACACCAGATTGGTAAGAAGAGAAGAACAAATAAAGAATTACATTTGAATGCGCAAATAGGAGAGTATGATATAGACTATGTGGTCCTAGACTTAGGGTCGAAGGTCAATGTCACGACGAAGAAAACTTGGGCACTAATGGGAAAACCGAAGTTGATCTATTCCCCTATAAGGCTTAGAATGCCTAATTAGCAAGTTGTCAACCCATTTGGATGATTGGAGCATGTCCTTGTGGACATCGACAGAGTTAGGACCTTTGCATATTTTGAGGTAATTGAATTTTTTGATGATAGTTTCCCTTACCCTACATTGCTAGGAATTGATTGGGCCTTCGACAATTCTACTGTTGTTGATTTAAAAAAAAGATGCATGACATTTGAAAGAGATGGACTTAGGGTCATTACACCCTTATATCTAGATGAGGGTCTGCGATATACTGAGCCCATCAGAGAAGAAGACCACATATATGAGCTGTAAAACATATACAAATTAACAGCCAGACAACAGGATTATATCAACCCTACTGTCGATGGAAATCTAAGTTGGCGAAGTGAAAACACATGTTCATTAGATTCAGAAGAAGCGTTGGAGAACTGGTAGAACCAGATGTATGAAGTATCCACAAGGAGATGTGCTCGACTAACCAAGGAAGTTCATTGGATTGGTACAACAATAATTAACTTGCCTACCTTTGATGGTCTGAACCCTCTAAAAGCATTCCTCTCATATTTTGAAGCAAGTGTACCAACACAACAGAGGTTGTTGGCTATGGATGAGGCCCTGAAAGCTACACCAGCAAGATGGTGAGGGATGCACAAAAACAATATTACAGACTGGACACAATGATGAACCTTGATGATAATGCAGTTCTCAGCACAAGTAGGAAGTTGCGAAGTGAGGTACACAGGTCAAAACTGCCCAAAGGACAATGTGCAAAGCTGCGAAGAATCTTGGAGTGAAATTCCTTGAGAAAAATGGGTGAAAAGATTCATTAAAACACTGGACATGACCTCTATTAACTGGTACCTTCTTTATATTTTTCTATGTGTGCAGTGATATAAACGAAATTCCTATCTGCGTAGAACTTTGCAAGGTGCCTGAACATGTGCATGGTATTCGGCGTCATGTGAGGGAAAGACTCAATATCCCTCTTCAACTGCAGGTAATAGGTGTGGAACACTACGTTTGACTTCCATTATTTTTCCATGTCACTCTAATACTAGAGCGTAGTGAACTTTGGAGGTAGAGGTTCAGACGGCTCAATTTCAAGGAAGGTCACTCCTTCCAACATCTCCCAAGCAATGAAGGCAATGAGAATCAACAACCAACTGAAATGGAGCTTGTATCCTTGATCCAGAGCTTCACAATAGTCTTTATCTAACTGGTTGATGAGGTAACTCACCTAGTTCATTTTTGTCCCTTCAATGCATTTTCTAGCGAGGTCAACAATCAACCTCGTGACCTACGTGGGTATGTTCTTCCTGACTAGCTTAGCAGTGATCAACTAGAAGTCTAGGTGCACTGCATCATTCTATATGGAGGATACTTTGTAGCCTCTCTTCCCATTCTCCACATCGTCGTAGGTATCTTTGATTCACTGTGCCAGGGCGCGATCTGAAGCCTTCCCTGGATACAATTCTTGAGGATCTACTCCTTGCATGCTTAATCCCATGATCTGATGGATTGATGCAGGAGCATAGGCTCAGGGAAAACGAGTTCATTCATGACTTGATCAAGGTCAAGAAAATCAGAGAAGACCTAGAGTCTCACATAAATGTAATTTCTTTATTTTCATTAAAGAGTTGAAAAATGGATAAGGATTCT
>ML793298.1:294665-319555 GCA_009831015.1 Picea engelmannii | reverse complement strand
ATATATATATATATATATATATATAATGCACGTAAGTACTTATATACACTACCCACCAAAAATAAATAACTTCCATAAATTGATATACGAAATCCCTATAAAACATGGAGGCTTAGAAAATAAGACTTGGGAATACATTTAGGTTTAGGTGAGAAATGGGGAAAAAAAAGAAAAAAAAAGGTAAAATATGTACAAGTTAGGTTTAGTGAAAAAAGAAAATGGAAAACCGAAAACAAAAATAATGAAAATTTAAATTGGAAAGGAAATTTGATTTGTTTTTATACTATATTATATTTTTTTCTATTTTATTATTCTTTTTTTTAATTTATGAGAAAAATATGTACACATTAAATGGTAAAAATGATTATTTAATTAAACATACCTAGTTTACAAAAGAAATAAAATTTTAATAAAAAATAAATTAAATAAAATTTATACATAAAATCAAATAAAATTTATACATAAATATTTACGAAATAAAATAAAATATAATTAAGTTAAAATAAAATATATGTACAAAATTAAAATACAATATTTACAAAAATTCCTAAAATAAAATAATATAATATAATATAATTACAAATTAGGGAAATTAGGAGAAAAATAGACAAGTCGAGGCTCCATGTTCCCTAGGTTCCATTGGTCATGGTTCTACACCTAGGGGCAAAAATTCATAAAAAGGTGTATAGGGTAGGATTCATGAAATCAAGCGCTATGGAGAGGAGCGAAGACAGATGCAATTGAGGATGTGGCCATTCGACCAAAATGAAGGGGAAACGATGAAGGATAAAGGACAATGCTTCATTCGACGATTTAACATCGCAAGTAGCAACAAGAAGAAAAAATAAGATTGATGCTAACCCAACATACAAAACATGATAGTCTACTCATTAAGCACATTTAGAGGGAGGACAAGCTCGGGTCGGAAGGAGTGGGAGCACTGCCAAGTCTAGGAAAAGGTCCTTACGCCTGACACCATGGGTCAATGCAACAGATAACTAACAAGCATAAGCCAATAGCTCGAAAAGGACTCATAATCAAGAGTAGGAATGGGATTTGGCGAAAGGTAAGACCAAGAGAGGGTTTGGTATAAACTAATATTAAGAGGTTCAAGGACAAGCTCACGAGAAAGGTGGGTTCGATAGCCTCGGGGATTTGGACCTCAAGGAAACTATAAGTGAAGGTAATCTACTTCCCAATAAGGAGAAGTTATGGCAAGAATCAAGGTCAAGGGTGTGGACAAGGATCAAGAGATTCTCGCACGGGCTTCTCAAGGCTGGATCAATCATGTGAATGAAGTGTCTCTTCAAATCTTCTACTGCAAAACAAAAGAATGATATCAACCATGCAATGGAAAGAAGACTGTCTAGTACAAAAAAAAAAATATTTCCTACCTTTAAGCCGATTTATAAAAGAGTGTTGTGTTTATTCAACAATAACATGGTGGTTGTAGATTAATGTCCTAAGACCACATGTTCTAATTCAAAACAGAAGAGTAGGATACATATGCAATAGAATAAGTATGAATTCATGAGGCATAACATGTCATAAAGAGGATGCAAAATTTGAATTAACCAATCAACAAATAATCAACCACAACCTCATCCAAGACATGCAATAGAACATGAAACCTTGCATCCACATAGGATCATCAAGCACTTCAGAATCAACAAATAGTTTAAAAATATCGTGTCAATTCCATCATATGAATGTCAACGAAACATCATATGAATACATTTGAAATCAATAGATTGAAATGAATAATCAACACCCATCAAAGAAATTCATCAATCAAGATAAAATGCCAAACTCCCTCAATGTAGGCAAAGAGATAGCATTAGGCTCACAAAGTAGAGGAATAGGAAATAGGATTAAAATTTTAGTAGGGGTGGACTTTCTTTAGCTTGTAAAAGAAAAAGTAAAGGGGGGTTGTGGCAGCCACAACAAATGGTGACACATTGGAAGAAATGATTATCTCTCTCAATAGAAGTCAAGGGCCTATAATTCAAATCCGAGTTTTAAAGATAAGTTCAACAAACTGTAAACAAATTTCCAATAATCATGGATACCACAATGATGTCAAAATTCTAAAATATATAACCCAATATTTCTAGTACTTGTAATCTAACACAGCCTTTTCAAAGAACCAAATAATGAGATAAATCATTTTACTGGCTACTGACTTCAGATTAGTTTTGGTTCAACCATGGGTTTTCACTTTTATTAACAAGAAAACATCTACATAAGTGTGTTCCTCATCTCTCTTTTCCCAACATTGCCTCGCTTCCAGCGATCGTTCATAGCCCCAATGAAGTTTGCTCGGTACCATACAAGCATATCCTTGCTACCGGTAGGCATCCATATCCCTAACGGGTTTACTTGTACTTCCCACACTATTAATAGTGCTTTCAACTTACCTATTTTTTTGTTCCAGAATATGCTCACCCTTTTAGATTTTAGATATAGATATGTATATGCACATAGTTTGCAAAGGAAGCGGGGTGATATGAGAGTTGTTTTGATTTGTTGAGTAGATTTTTTGTAATTTAGTTTAACCCACAAGTCTCTCCAAAAATCATCATAGTATATGTTATTTTATTAATGTGAAGTGAGTGTACCTCAAATAAAAAGATAGATAGACACTTTCCTATACTTAAAGATTATCATGATACACTTAGGTAGGAACATGTGTTCCACCAAAAATATTAGTTCATACTTACAACTGAGAAATTTATAAATGTTCGTTTAGATAGAGCAACCCATGCATCTTACGACTTCTAAGAAAAATATTCAGTGTGTGACCATAATTGTAACATCCCCTCCGTTACGACAACAAAAAGTGAGTACATAAGAGGTGAATAATATATATATATATATATATATATATATATATATATATATATATATATATAAACATACGAACATTATGACAAGTGAGAAGCGTCACAACACAAAATCATTCTCATCACAATCCACTAAAAGCAACATCACTATTATTCAATCAACCATGTCACATAAAAATAAAATAAGGAAACTACCCACCCAACCTATCCTACAAGGTTAGGACCTCCAGGACACATAAGCAATGCTCAAGTCTAGGATTCATTCGCTTGATTTTGACCATTTACGGTCTCAGGATTGGCGATTGTTTTGAGGAACAAGGAGGTATCTAAATCCCATTATTCCAAACATAAACCGCAATTCAAGAATAGATTTATTAATCATACATAACCATTAATTCTTCATAATGCAATAGTGTAATCTACTATACTTAATCAATATTCAAGCAACCATTAAGTGCATCTGAGAAAGAGGATAATACACAAGAATAATAAGAACCACAAGGGAAAAATTACAATCTTAGTATCGGACAAAGATCTAATTCTAATCATCAATTATTAACTTGTTAAAGATAGGTTCATTCACGTCAAACATCCTTATCAATGCTTCGAGCTACTGCAACAAAGCACAATCTTCATGCATCTCACTAAGTATCCTTATAAAATAGAATATCCTAACTAAGAAATATAATAAGAATTGAATAATACATTACATATCCCCTTTTCTTTTAAAACCATAAGAAAATCAATCATCACAAGCCATGTGAAAAAGGTTTCAAGTTAATTTACATGTCGAATTAAAATAAACTATAAGAAGATCAACCATGCTTAATCAATAGGTAAGGCTTCAAAAGTTAACTTATATATTATTATATAAAGAACTAAAAATCATAATCATAATAAGCAAAATGATAATAATTCAAAACTGTGTTACATATCCATATTTAAGGATTAAAGTAGGCACATATCCATATAAGGATTATAGCAGATCAAGTATATTAACAATATATAAATAATTTATATGCCAACTCACGTAGTCATTATAAGAGAAGTAAGAAATCAAAACATATTAAGCAATGTAATGAGACTTCATATACCAACTTCCCTATCCCAATATATAGACTTTAATATGTCAATCATATTAAGAAATATATATAATTTTCATATGTTAACTTACATGTCCTTTGTAAGAATTAAAAGAACCAAAATCTTAATAAGCAATATAAACAAAGAATCAGTTGCTAAGTTCCTTCTCCAATCTAAAGAACTAAAAGACGCTCAAATAATCAATTCCAAACATACGCCAAGGAGGGAAGAACCCATGGTATTAAGCGCACAATGCAAGACAGAACTGAACTTAAGGCACATTCATACGACTTGACTCAACAGGTATAGAACTGTACTCAAGCATCTAAATTCATATCTGAATGCCAAAGGGATTTAAAAATTTTGATTTTATCAACACGCAGAAGTTTGGGTGATTTAAAGAGTATAAATGTTTCCACACATAACCAGTGGCCAAAATTATAATCAACAATCAACTCATGAGACAGGGAATAATCACCCAAGAAAGCATTCATCTCATAACCTTATATAACGAAATCGGTAGCTGCAAGGGTTAATTTAATCCTTCCAGATCAAGGAGATTTTTGGAGCATATATAAATAAATAAATTGCCAATCAACAAATGCAGACTTGCATTAATTTAATGTAAAACCCCTTATCAAATTCCTTGAAAACATACTTAAAACTATGCTCCACGAAGACTCAAATCAGATCTGACATTAACTGACAACGACTACCATTTACACAGTGAATGTGAATTTACAATTTGTTTGAAAAAGATTCAACAAGAAAAAATAATAAAGACTCTCACATGCAAACTCAAGGCAACAATCTAGAAGAATCGTTTTTTGTATATACCTATCCACTAACAATTATCAAATTATTTAAGAACAATTTCTTGAAAACAACGAGCACTAAGAATCTAAATGGATTAAAAATTTAAAAGGCACCATAGTAAGGAAAATTTGATTTCTTAACAGAAAATTGTAATGGAAATGAATACCAATTTCACTTTATATTTTTCATATAAGCCATCAAGGAGATGGTCTATTCGAATTCAAAATTCAACACAGTGTACAACAATTTAAAAACTCAGTTAAGCAATTAAAAACTAATGCAATTAAAATTCTAAGAATAAGAATACTGTAACTGACGAAGAAGAATTTGAAGATGTTCTTCAGCAAATGGAACTCCTTCCTACCTCTCACTTGCGAATCGTTGGGACTTCACCGGTACCTCCCTTCCAACAGTAGGGGTACTCTTCTTCCGCCTTATCCCCCCAAGCGAGAAAGGGGCCACACACACAAAAACCAGAAATAATATAGCTCCAAGATTTCCTCGCAAGGTAGAGAGACCACTCTATATCACACTTG
This sequence comes from Picea engelmannii, assembly GCA_009831015.1. Lineage (NCBI taxonomy): Eukaryota > Viridiplantae > Streptophyta > Pinopsida > Pinales > Pinaceae > Picea > Picea engelmannii. The sequence goes on along the minus strand of ML793298.1, from coordinate 314,277 downwards.
GTATCCCAACTCTCACAAGTAAAACACAATAAAAAATATTTTGCAGCTTAACTTTACCAATAACAAGTGTGATCCTTTTCCCATCTATATCATTTTTTTTATAGAATTTTCCTCACTGACACATGTCCACATGAAAAAATTAAATAACTTTTTAATTAAATAAATTATGATTATTCACCCATACACTTGTCACTCTCTCCCCATGTTGCACAAGTAATTACAAGTTTTTTATTTTTATTTTAATTAAAAATCAAATTCCCTCACATCCTCCCATGTGTTCCTATTTTCTCTCTTAGTTGTCCCTTTATTCCCTAGATTCTCATTAAATGAATGTCTCCTAACTAGATCTTATTTAGAGTTTGATTATGAGTCTTCTTCTAGTTAGACTAGAGGTAGGTTGAATCAAGATTCTTTTCCAAGTGTTCTCCTATTGTCTCATGTTATTATTTCTTCTAATTTAAAAATCAAAATTATTAATTTCATGCACACATGTGCAAACTTATCACATCTTTATATTTTCTCACTATTTTAATTATTAATTTGATCTACCAGATTTCCTTTAATTTAATTCATAAATTTATTTTAGTATCCTAACTAAAACTTAGACTTAGATTTTGAATTTTGTTGGGATTCAATTAATAGATTCACTCCTTAATTAATTTTTTTAAATCCGACAAAGTCAATTTAATTCACTATTTTCTAGGACACCTAGATTCATTGACTAAAGTTTTTAAATTATGCGATGTGCCCTTCAAGACGCACCTCCATGCTCCATGGGTGCCACTCATCTTTGACTGGTTTTGGTAGTTTGTCCAACCCTTGGAGTCAACACTCCACTCAGGCGACCTTGTGAGAGACTAAGGGCTTCTAAGGAGTAAGGACTCTGCTTTATTGCGCCCCCTTAGAAATATTCGTGAGTGACTGTCTCAGTCCTACCTCATGACATCGTGGACATCTTAAACTAGGTAATCATTAACCTACCATTCAAGCCATAGCGGGAGTGCTAGTTGGATGTGACAGGGATGCTGCCACACCTCTCCCTCAATATCTAGTTTCTTTTCATGGCCCCTTTACTCCTTATGCGAGTCATATTACAAAGCATCGTCAGCAGACATCCATCGACAAAACACTGTTAATGATCCATATGCATAATCATACAATAATCAATCACATGTCACATATGCGTAAAATGAAATACTCAAACAAAATATAATCAATGATGATTTTAGGGGCTAAATTTCCCTCATGGGCTAATTTTCCATGGTTTTTCCCAAAAAGTAATTCTTTATTCTAAAAATGATTCGCCCAAATTCTATAAAATAAAATTATTTTACCTTAAAAATCGCCAAGATTTTATACAAGCTATATAAAATCCTTAGAAATTTGAATATTTTTACAAAATATTCACCAAACATTTTGTAGTTGGCATATGAAGGATTAGTAAGATTCGCCAAGGTTTCTACATTTTAAAATAAATTTCCATCCTTAAAATCATCCCTGAATATAATCCACTCCCTAACACACTCCAGAGTCCAAGGAGGTCCATCAATGCCATCAACATCCATAATTCATCATGTGTCCTGCACACTTAGGTAAACTCATCAATGTCCTCTATCAATACGTATATATCAAAAAAATAAGTCACACCACATCATCAACATGTATAATCCATAAACGAAATAAATCACCATGTACCATAACCAGATCACTTGCACGCAAGTGTCCTCAAATAATAAGTCGATATCATTGCTCCGTAGAGAGGGATGTTACAAGAATTGACCAACCCCTCACAAAAATTTAAAGAGCAATCCTCAAGGAAGACTAAGAAGTCAAATCAACTCGGGGAAATACCAGTAGTCAAATCAAAAGATGGAAAGATTATGTATAAACAAAAAGAAAAAATGAAATCAGAATTGAGTTCATGAAAAGAAGACAAAAATAAAATAAATCTAAATCTAGAGTGTTAGTCATCAAAAGGATGAAAATAGCTGAAAAATGAGAAGAGAAAACAATAATGAGTAATAAATATGGAAGCAACAACATCAAAAGTGTATTCAGTGAAATATTAAAAGGAAGCCAAGGGAAATAAACAATCAAAAAATGTTAACCATTCAATATCAAGCGCAATGAAAAGATTCTCATAGTTTTTAATCTGAAATGAAAATAAACCAGAGTATGAGAATTGATGATCTAGTGGAAAGGATTTGCAACACAATTATCCAATCCATTTGTCACATATGATTTTTCTTTCATTTAGTGCAACAAAACAATATTCCGGGAATCTAGCAAAATGGGTTAATGGTCAAATTTAGTCAAAAAATATTTTCTGAAAAATTGCATGACATGAAACATTCCACAAGCCCATAAGCTTTCAAGGTTTCATTGCATAAGCAATTCCTTTTCAATTTTTAAGCCACTGAATTTTTCGATAATAGAAATTACATTTCTCACCAAATCGCTATTTTATCTTTGCTATAAAAGATCATCAATAACCACATAGATCCCAATAATTCAATTTGACAAGGAAAAGAGGAAAAATTGATAGTTATGGAGGCTATCAAAATAATAATTAAAATGACTCCAAACTGTTAGAATATAATGGATGTGCTCATTTTACCATAGACAATATCACTATTGTCACCCAACCATAGGCCTAAGCCACCCTCCGAGCACCTTAACCTTGACAGAGAATCACTCTGGAAGCAAACCCTAGGCTAGATAGCCAAACAAAGGGTAGCACACCTTTCTCCAAGGATAGCACACCAAACAAGAGCTTATCAAATATTCCAAACCATAACCAAGAGATAGTCCAAGCCAAAATGTAATCTGCTAGCTGCAGCAGCTACAACGACACCTCTGCTCTAGACTTGCTCACAAACTAACTAACTGCAGTGTGCACAAGTGAGCTCTCCAGTTCTAAGAATGCCTTCCAGAATGAAGACTGGACTCCTATATTTATACTAATTCTGGCTAACTGCCTGGGCCGACTTCTCATTTTGGGTGTCTATTTACTTATTATATAATATTTCTTCTGGCCGACTTCTTCTCTTGTAGGATAATAACCTAATGCCAATTATCCTCTTGAGCTGACTTGTCTTCTAGGGTTATTATCCAACTCATTAGTGTTTCTTCTTGCTTCCTGGAATATTATATTCTCATCGGGTTTAGACGTGGAGGTAAATACCTCCCGCAGCTACCATAATATTAACACTCCCTCCTAGCTAGAGAGGTATTACAGGTAATGGTCTTGAGCACAAACATACCATTCACACGGTAGCATCAACATAGTTGTATAGACTATCTCATGACTAGATCATGAGCACCATCATCACCATCAGTGTCATCAGTTGCATCATCTCTCGAAACCATACTCTATCTGAGTAATTAGACATGATGTTGGATAATTCACTCACACCATAGAGTGACACAAGAGCCATTCTTCTAATCTGGACATATTTCCTAGAAAAATAGATGTCTTGAACCATTTTCCATCTGGGAAATCTCTGTCCATTGATCATCCATCTACCTGATAATCATTTTCAACACCATTCATAGTCTTCAAGGTAATAGGAACAATATCATTCAATATAACACAATTGTGTCTATCTACAGTAGTACACAAATACAATCCAGTGGTACACTTCCACACCAAGTAGTACACAGGTACTTGATCAGTGACGTATAGTCACAAACAGTGGAACACATGCACCATAGTAGTATACATCTACTGTCTAGAGACATACAATCTTCATAACAATCATCTGATATAAACTTGCACAGAAACAATGTTATGATATAAACTAAATCATCTGGGCCATTCTTCCACTCACATCTATGAGATCTTGGAAGAGCATATGCCCTCAGAAGGTCAAACATAAATGATGAGCTATCTAGACTATTCTTCTTAAGCAAGGAAGAATAACTGTCCTAATTTTTTAGTCTAGACCATTCCCCACCCTAAGCCATTCCTTCGGCACTAAACAAAGTGAAACCTGGAGAGAATTAGTTTTCCCTAAAGAATTTTTGTCCCTGATTGTTGAACCTTGACCATTCCCCACCCTGGGCCATTCCTCTGACACTAAACAAAGTGCAACCTGAAGAGAATGAATCTGCCCTAAGGAATGACTGTCCAGACAATTTCCAAAGGAAATGACGGTCCTGCACCAACCTCCAAAATGGACCATTCCCAATGTTAACCACAATGGGAAATCATTGTCCGACGAGGCGGGCCAGTCTTCTTATCTAACCCTCAAGAAGAGAGACTTGCCTAGACCATTCCCCATGTTAACCACAATGGGAATTCCTTGTCTATGGTACATCAACAATCCATCGAACCATTTTCATTACAAAAATGATTGTTCGATCTGGACCATTTTCCAAACTAGAAAATGCATGTCCATTAGAAATCTCAAACCACTTTCCGAACTGGAAAGGAACTCCTCATCTTGGACCATATTTTGAACTGAAAAATGACTGTCCAAAATCAATAATGCATCAGTGCTCCCTCCCAACCTGGGAGTCATCTCTTCCTCTTTCAATAAGGAAGTCGTCTCCATGAGATCCATCTTGAGTACGCAAACTCTTTCATCTTGGACAGAAGGTTTACCAAAATGTCTGCATATCTGCTCATCTATGGAGATATGTATTGGAGAACCACTTTCTCCTTTCTGGACTTCATCATGGAGAATATAATGCTTGATCTCAAATGTACTTCAGTTTTTCTGGAACACTGATTTTCTCTGAAGGCTTCATATAGCTATGATCAACAAAGTATATCATTGTTGGATTCCTCTTTGGTTCCTGCTAGCTCACAATATCGTGGCAAGGGTCAAACTGGAACATATCCAAGTGGTACTTCTTCATCCATCATGAGAGTTTGTCATGGATTAGTGATCCATCATCATGAGCTTCTAAGTAACCATTCTGATACAATATCTTTGTTATAGAAAGTCTTCATCACGCTTTTGTTGTGCATTGGAGGTTCTCCACCAAGTTGTCTTTTTCCTTCTGCATACAAGGGTCTCTTTCTGGTATACCTCAAAGCGTTGAGGTTTCTCTTCATACGCTCTTTGTTCAATTTCCTTGGAGAACATTCTTTGCATTCATCTGATGTAGAACTCCAACCCATGGATATTGCAGATGATATAATGACTCATGTAGAGATATGTCTTGTTTACTGGAACAAGTAATCATCATAGTCTTCTCCCTCCATCTGGGAGAACCTCTAGTTCTGGATCTTGCAATGCTTGCATTCATATACATTGTTCTTCATCACAACTTTTTGTTCCTTTACTTGATTGATTTTAGTGAGTTCATATCAGGATGGTAATCTTTTGATTCTTGATACGATGACTGGTTGTTATGGCTTCTCTTTATTTCTTGGAATATTCATGTTCTTCCTCATGTTTTTCTTTAGCTTTTGGGTCCATGGAGTTTCTTATAGATTCCATTCCCTAAAGATTCCACTTCTTTATTTCATCATAGGATCACGGATGTGGATGGACAACCAGGGATACTTTAAGGCTTCTCTTCAAAGAAGATTTCTTCTAAGGTCACACTAAACACGTACTTCTTTTCATGGCTTCTACCATTGATATATACTTCATCATCTTCAATGGATCATAGGATTAGCTCCCTCCTAATCCTTGCTTCATGTATGAATGCATGATCTTCTTTATATAATCAGATCCCTCCATCTAACAGAGTCCACGCTTCCGTATGCATCCTTATTGCCTTCTGCAAGGTGTCATAAGTCTTTCTCCAATTTCTTCTTGATTGTTGATTTCAGCTTATCTTGCAACTATTACTTATGTAATAGCTTCCACATGATTTGTTTGATGTACTTCATCCCTTCATGTGTATTGTCTGACTTGTAGTCATAATGATAGCAATCTTTATCTTGTTGTTCTTCCTTAGGTATAGTTCTTCTTGGAACATATTATCTTTTAAGAGATAGATATACAAGATATGTATAGAGACTATGCAAACAAGATATGTACAAGAAATATGAAGAATATTGTTACCTTGTCTTTAGAGGAAGAAGTCTACTTTATCCTTCTTGGTATTCCTTGAGGGTTTCCTTTCTTCGACAATTGATGCTTCATTTCTCTCCTTCCTTTTGTTCCTGAGAATTCTTGAATCTTGATGTGAAGGCTTGATCATCGTACTTATTTTGGGGTTTCTCTTTTGCACTGATCCTTGATTCTTCTTGAGCACAGCAAGTCCAAGTTTCTTCAAATGTAGGATACTCCTTCCGTGTGTTCATGCTTGCGGAAAATGCATCCCATGTCTTGGGAATACCATTGAGTACTATATTTACTAATTCCTTCTCTAAAACGATCTCTTCAATAGCTTGTATTTGATCTCTTAACTCATAGATTCTCACAAAGTATGATGTTATGTTGTCATCGTCATTCATCTTCATGTCACGGAGCTCATTCTTCAGATTCATTACTTGTCCAATGTTTTTGACTGAGAAGAGGTTTGTTAGAGAATCGTACATCTTTTTCGATGAGTCAAGATGGGATATGTAGGGTATTAAGTGGTATTTTATAGAGTCCAATATGATACTCATGGCATTGATATCACCGTCTTTGAACTTCTCCATAACTGCAACATTCTGTGGTTCCTTCTCTTTTCCTTCTTCAAACTATGGTTTCACGATCTTTCATATCACGATATCCAACACTTTATTCTTGACAAGGATGAGGTTAATCCTTGTCTTCCATGCTCTGAAGTTATAAGCTCCATCTAACTTTTTTTTGACTTCATGGAGTAGGTCAAGGCTTCTTTGACTTGGTCAACCCTAGATTTGACCAAAAACTCAAACTTGACGTCTTGGCTTGCTGAGAGTACCAGGAGATGCGCTAGGCTAGGGTGCACCAGTATATCTAGAAATTAGGTCAATCCCTTCACTTAAGGTGCCTCAACGAGAGGATTAGGGTTTCTACAGCTGCACCTGCTAGTAACACTAGCGATGGTGCTTTGGTGATTGCTCCTGCTAGAAACCATAGCGGAAGTTATTCAACAAGCTTAATATCCTTGTGGCTATGCTTCCTTCCAGTGGTTAGACTAAATGAAGGAGGTGTGGGCCCATAACCTGTTAAAATATAATGGATGTGCTTGTTTTACCATAGGCAATATCACTATTTTCACCCAACCATAGGCCGAAGCCACCCTCCGAGCACCTTAACCTTGACAGAGAATCACTCCGAAAGAAAACCCTAGGATAGATAGCCAAACAAAGGGTAGCACACCTTTCTCCAAGGATAGCACACCAAACAAGAGCTTATCAAATAGTCCAAACCATAACCAAGAGATAGTCCAAGCCAAAACGTAATCTGCTAGCTGCAGTAGCTGCAACGACAACTCTCCTCCAGACTTGCGCACAAACTGGATAACTGAAGTGCACACAAGTGGGATTTGTAATTCTGAGAATGCCTGCTAGAATGAAGATTAGAATCCTATATTTATACTAATTATGGCTAACTTCCTGGGACGAATTCTCATTCTGGGTATCTATTTACTTAGTATATAATATTTCTTCTGGCTGACTTCTTCTCTTGTAGGATAATAACCTAATACCAATTATCCTCTTGAGTCGACTTTTCTTCTAGGGTTATTAGCCAACTCATTAGGGTTTCTTCTTGCTTCCTGGAATATTATATTCTCGTCGGGTTTACACGTGGAGGTAAATACCTCCCGCAGCTACCATAATATTAACACAAACCTCTACTAGATCAGAAATCAAAATGGGAATATATAAATGAGACAAACGATATTTATGATCAACTGATAAGTTGGTGACAATATTGATTTATCAATCCAAAAATGTTGCAAAGGAATTTTAACATCCAATTTTAGATTAACACTTCCCTATGTTGCCTTCATTCCAAGAGAAAAATTCATAGTTGTTGGTTGCACAAGCCATTTTGCCAACCTGAATAACAAAAGAAAATGGTGTGATCATCTCTTATATAGTTTGGGAAGACTATATAAACGAATAAATTGGGTCTGAGGAATAGGAAGAGTGATAACTCCCTTAAAAGACTGACTTATCTCTAATCTACCCCAAAACAATCTAGACTAAGTGATAAGAGAAAGAGAGAAGAGAAGATAAAGAAGTGCACCTTGAATCCTTATAGTTGATGTAGGCATATTCCACTTGTTGTTTCCTCTTAGATCACATATCTCCTCCCAAAGATGATATGCAAGGGGTTAAGAATACAACACAACAACATATACAATCTCTAGTAATCACTTAAAATCCTAAATATAAATGTAAATGATCAAATAGAAAAAAAACATGTACACATAGGGTTTTAGGACAAAGATAATCTCTTTTATTCATATACAAGATGAAAGGTTACAACCTTTTCTTGCAAACACTGCTCTACGAACCAAGTATGGGCTCCTCTTTCATGGCTCGAAGTGCACCAATATCACATATAATTCTCACAACCAACATGCCATCAAGGGAAGAAGGAAGGGTTTGCATAGGGAGAATGGCTAGAGGGGAAAGATGAGGCTAAAACTCAGAGCAAGATGCATAACTTGGGCATTGAGAGGGAAAGGATTTTGACAACGTTTTCTTATTCTCTTGTTCATGTGTCTAAATGAATCCCCTAGACCTCTTTTAATATGAGAAAAAGATGGTTATCCAGTTTGGGCATGGGCTACAAGGGGTAAAATGGTTAGGAAACCATCCGTAGCCCATAAAATCCACTAGAATCGGTGTAATTTTATATTTTTTGCAAATTTTGGAGGTAAACACAAGATACTTAACATGAAGTAAGCATATGTATGCAGGATAACTAGCATGTAGCACATGCGTGTACGGAGGAAAGAGTGCACCAGGGCATGTACATTATCTGAAAAATGGTTTTTTAGAAGGAAACCTTAGCAATAGCTTTGGCAAAGTATGCAAATGGATGGGCCAATATCTTGGATGCATAGATGTGGAATTTTTGTACTATAACAGATGCCCCCTAATGTGTGAGGTAAAAAGAGAAACTGATGGCTGAAATACATTACAATATATTTACACAATGGGAAGGCACAAAATTGAGTGAGCTCGAGACGAGTGTTTGTGCACATGTGATCTGCAAAATAATGATAATCTCTCCAAGGAAAGCATACCCATGCTCGGGATAAACTAAGCATGGCTAAAAATCAAGTACATTGTAGATCCGTGTCATATATATAGTAATCATGGCTACATAACTAATGTGTATGTCAATACAAAGTGTAGCCGTGAACAATACACAATGGATCTACATCTCAAAATCATCTGAATATATACAAATACAATGTGATATGCATCCTCGGGAAGTATCAATGCATGTGGCTAGAGATGATAACTTCATAGCTCTTGAAATAACTTAAAGATATTCAAAACTTAGGTAGGAGTATAATAGGAGTGAAGGACTCACTACCCTAAGGCATTCGACAAAGCACCACGAAAATACTGGAAGAGCTTGAGCAACAGGTATCGAACTTCATTGATTCTAAATCTGAACTTGATTGGATACTTGGAATGGATGACTCATGAAAGTCAATAGATCAAATGAAAAATGGTCAACTCAGGTTGGAAAAAAATCCCTTGGACAAAATCATGACAAAATGATGAGACTCAGGAAACATATTATTGACATAAGTCTATGATATAAGAGGCACCACAACTCTCCATATGTTTGGAAGAGTAAACAAATGGAGGAGGTCACAACTCTATGTAATGAAAACAACTTCCTAAGGTAATACTAGATACCAATGCTTTTAGAACAAACAGAAGGATGTGCTTTGTCCAAGGGAGACTATCTTGTTGCCGATAAAAGGGAATGTATATCACATCCCCTCTTTTTCTAATATTTGATTTTTTTATCTTTTTCAAATTTTTAACGAGCTAGCCCCCGGGGGGCAGCTCAATTGGCAAGTGCCGTGATATAGCGTGTTATGTACGATGTGGTTCCAAGTTCAAATCCCCCCGACTTACCCGTGCCTGCGGAAGGGGCATACGTATGGCACCTGGAGGTTATAGTGGTAGCGGTCGGAATCGACCCCGTGTCACGCGAGTACGACCGGCCGAGTTGTCGATTCCGCCAGCATAAAAAATAAAAAATAAAAATAAAAAATAAAATAAAATAAATAAATAATTAACGAGCTTAAAAAATAATAACAACATGCTACGTTACAAAGGAGTAATGAGTGTAGTGGGAAACCAAACTAGTTCCAACCGCATGGAACATACTAATGCTCAGTGCAAGGAGACATGTGCAGGATAAGGACACTCGGGAAACTTCCTCCAAGGGTAAACGTTCATATTTCAAAGGCAAAAGAGCTACGAGGCTTGCACCTAAGGAATGCTATAAAGCTTCAGTAAAAGCAACATGAAGTCTTCATTAGGACAAATATTTAAGGATGATACATGCGATGCGATTACAACATGACACAAAAAGACTCCTTCCATGTGAATTTTTACGTGTTGGATTACTGAGAAGGGGGGGGTGAATCAGTAATAGAGAAATTTAGTCCTTTTTAACCATATAATCCAAGTGTTATATCAATGTAGAATTATCATCCAATAACTTCAGAGTAAATAAGCAATGAACAAATGAATAATCATACACATACACAGTACACCAGTGTTTTACGTGGAAACCCAAAGCGGGAGAAAACCACAGAACACTTTTTCTTATATGTCTTGAAGAATTACATTCATTGGAAGCACCAACTTCCTTTGTTTTCCAGCTACAACTGGAAGGAGGCTCCAACCCCCTTGTTTCTCAGGCTACAATCTGAAGGAAGCTCCAACTCCACTATTCTCTGGCTACAACTAGAAGGAGGCTACAACCCCCTATGTTTTCTGACTACAACCGGAAGGTGGCTACAACCACCTGTCCTTGCCCCATCCAACCACCCTGAAGTAGAAGTAGAATGATGGAACCACTGTCACACTATCACTGTGAGATATACCGTTGTAAACCTATACCAATAAACCTGAACCATGCATCAACCTGTATTCAACATGTACCATAAACAAGTGCATCAACCATGCACCAACCTATACGAAACAACCTGTACCATAAAAAAGTGCATCCAACCATGTACCAATCTTGTTTCAAATACTCATCAACTATGACTCATCAAATATGTACCAACATAATCAACTATACACCTAATGTATGTGCCAACTCATCAACTACTTATCTCAACCATGTACCCAACATGTACCTCAACCAAAATCCCCCAACAATATCATCATCCAAATATGATTTGTAACTCTATAATAGACCTGGTGTATATGATCACACACATGCAAACCTTCCTTAACTTTAACAACAAGAGACTAGCATTTTCATCAAACTTGTATTTAGTGTCACATGACTAGTTTTCGATTAGTCAACAACCCTAACTTGAAATAATAATAACTATGTACATGTAATGAATAAATATATGAAAATTATACACAATGTTCTTCAGTGTGTTTTATGCAATTCCTCCAGGTGTCACTACTTGGAACCTCTCAAAAAAGGAGTTATATAAACAATGGCATACCTTGTTGAATTCTGGCTTATTCTAGAGAGTGACCTTGTAGAGCGTGCCCCACATATAATATTTGTTTAATCTATCTTACTGAATTTGGATCTGTTATGAAGAAGTTATGACGTTTTTACCTGAAACACTTGTTTTAGACTAGTTTTAGGACTAGCCACAAACCCTATTTTCCATGGAGTGTAACTCCATGTTGGCACAGGGGCGGACCCAGGGTTCACTCCAAGAGAAAACCAACAAGACCTAGCTACTGGCCCTTTCGAAAACACTTGCGAAGCAGATGTAGTCTCACCTAAAGAAGCTAAGAGGGGGGTTGTAGGACAGAGATGTCTACAACTAGGGGAATATCAAGTGGAACTAATACAACAATACTGCAACATTCATATACCTCTTATCAGCTATATCTACTATGTGCAGCTATAAATCTAATCTAACACAATAATGCAAATAACAGTATAACAATGACATATAATCAGGCATCAATCACATATATGGCACAAAATATATGTGGTTCACCCTCTCTCCAGGGATACGTCCACAGAACTGTGCTTATGATATATTAAGATAAATCTTACAGTTCTGATCTACACTCTTAGTCAACATATCTTCTCTCTTCTTCTCTATGTCTCTCACCTTCCTGCACACCTAGCTGAAGGGCTTGATCTTCGTACCCAGATGAAGATATTACAATACCAAAAGGCTCTCACTCTCAACACTCCTCTCTCTCATAGTACAATAATCTCTCAATCAATCAATATCAATATCCAACACTTGTACCCACCCGACCTAGGTCCTCTCGACCTCTATTTATACATTATAGTCCCTCATCGACAACCTTAGGTCAAAACCTAGGTGTCAAAACCCTAATTACCCAAAACCCTAGGTGTCTACAACCCTAGGTCAACTTGACCCGCCTTTTCAGGGCTTCGCCAGCCTACTTTTCCTCCCTTTTCGCACGATGCTCCAAAGCATCCAATGGTGGCTTTCTCTGCTTGTTGAGTTTTCCTCGATCCATCTTCCTTATTGATCTATCATCCTCGATCTCCTCATCCAACGACTTGCTTTTTCATTCTTCACTCCAACTTTTCTACTCTTTTGCTTACTTTGACCCAGTGACAGTCACTGTGTCTCCCGCGCAGTTCGCATTTGACCTTTTCTTTCTCGATCTTCGCTTCCTTCCATAACCAAGGGACAACACGCCCCCAACACTCACCTGTGACTCATCCCGAGGCACTTCAGATCTGATCCTTTTGTTTCACTTCGAATTTGGACTGTGCAGTGCAGCCTTTGATTTCTGCTTTATGCCTCCTTCCCCTCCTTGTGTAGACTATCTTTTCTGTGTCTAGTACCCAGTTTCAACTCCACCTGGTACCTAGACCTTTTTCTTCTTGTTTTTACTGAGAGCTGCGAGGCAGCTAGTTGTCATAATACAACTTCAGCCGAATCCCATTCACTAATCCTTCTTTCCATTCTCCCTTCAGCATCTTCAGTTACGCAGCTCCTCCTTTCGTAACATAGGAGATCTCATATGGTCCAAGCCAATGCATTCTGAACTTCCCTGGATGTCTTATAAATTTATTGTCATACACCAATATTAAATCACCTTGCTGAATTTCCTTCTTCTTGATGTGTCTGTCATGATAGGCCTTCTCTCTTTCCTTTTGTACTTGTTGATGGAATCTTGCAATAAATCTATCTTCTTCTTCTAGTTCAACTAGTTGGGAAAGCCTCTCACGATCAATGCTAGTATCATCCATGTCTGTAAATGCAACAATTCTTAAGCTTGGTACCAAGTACTCCATCAGGCCAACAACTTCGAGACCATAAACCAACTTGAAAGGGGTCTGCATTGTTAATTTCTTGCAAGTGGTTCTATAAGCCCAGAGTACTACTGGTATTCTTAAATCCTAGTCACCCATGTTCACACTGCAAATCTTTGTCAATGTTGTCTCCAAGATTTTGTTGAAGGCTTCAACTGTTCCATTTTCTTGTGGATGGTAAGGTGTACTCTTTTTATGGTGAATTTCAAATTCTCCAGTCAAGGATTCCACTATCTTGTTGATGAAATGAGTGCCTTGATTTCTCATAAGAGTCTTAGGGCATCCAAACCTGGTTATTATGTAATCAAATATAAAACGTCCAACTGTAGTTGCACTACAATCCTTGACTGGTCTTGCCTCATCCCATTTAGTCAGGTATTATGTCGCAGTGATAATGTACCTTGCTCCTGTGCGCTTTCCTGGTGTGTTTATAGGTCCCACAAAGTCAATGGCCCACTTTTCAAATTCTTGTAGGGTCATCTGTGGTGCTAGTGGCATTTCATCTCTTTGGGATGGTTTTCCAACTCTCTGGCATACATCATAGTCTCTGGTATACTCTTTAGCATCTTTGTGTAAAGTAGGCCACCAAAGGCCAGCTCGCAGAACCTTCTGTGCAGTTGTTTTCCCTACGTAATTTCCTCCTTCAATGCCTTCATGAGCTTCTATGAGGATCAACGGCCATTCTACCTGCATCGCACATCTTCTTAGTATCTCATCAGATCCCATCTTATATAGCTGACCAACTATTAGCGAAAATTCTGCAGCACGCACCACTAGCTATTTCTTCTGGGAAATTGTATACTCACTTGGAGACATTCCCGTTGACAGTAATTGGACTATGTCAGTGAAGTGGTCATCCATATTCCTAATGGTGAGAAATTGTGCATCTGGTAGTGTATCCTCCAGACTGGTGGGTTCTTCGCTATGTTCCAACCTCAATAGGTGGACGGGTCCCTTGTTCATTCTTCTTGGCTTAACTATGATCTCAAAATCATATTCTTGAAACAGGAGAAGCCATCTGCATATTCACCCCCCCAACACTTTCTTGTTGACTAGGTACTTCAACGCAGAGTGAGCAGTAAACATTTTAAAGTGTCCTCATAGTAAGTAATGGAGGAATTTTTGCAGCGTGTACACCATGGCTAATCCTTCTCTCTCTGTAGTAGTGTAATTGATTTCAGCTGCAGATAGCTTTCTACTGGAAAATGCTAATGGATGGTCGATCTCCCCTTCTCCAAGTTGTGCCAATACTACTCCCAATGCAATAGAAGATGCATCAACATGCACATGAAATTCTGTGCTCCAGTCTGGAGACTAGAATGGGCGCAGTCACCATCTTTTGTTTTAGTGTGTTGAAGCTCTGTTGGCATTCATCTGTCCAACCAAACTGACAGTCTTTCTTTAATAACTTCTCCATTGGCGCAATAATCTGAGCATATCCTTTGATAAATTTCTTGTAATAGCCAGTATGTCCTAGCACAGTGTGCAGTTGTTTGACTGAAGTAGGAGGCGATAAGTCGACTATAATTGCAATTTTTGATGGATCAACCAACAATCCTTGCTTGCATACAATATGTCCTAATAATACTCCAAATGGTGAGAAGAAGATGCACTTCTTCAAATTTAAAGCAATTTGACACTGCCTGCATTTGTCCAACATTAGCCTTAGACATTCAATATGATTTTTCAGCAAACCAAAAATAGTCCAGTCATCAAAATAGGCTTCTAAAAACTTATGAAAAAATTATTTGAACGCTTCGACCACCAACCTAGAGAAGATGGTTGGGGAATTATTCAATCCAAATGACATCACTATGTATTGGTAGGATCCCCATTCTGTGGAAAATGTGGTCTTATGGTGGTCCTCCTTGGCAATCCAGATCTGATGGTATCCTGAAAACCCATCTGTAAAAGAATATACCTCCTAGCCTCCCACATTATCCAATACTTCGTCTATAAATGGTGTAGGGAAAGGATCATGAAAACAAGCATCATTCAGCTTCCTGAGATCTACGCAAATCTTGATCTCGCCTGTATTCTTGTCTTGCACCACCATAGGGATAATCCACTCTGACTCTTCGACAGGTTCAATAATCCCTGCTTCTAACATTCTGTCGAGCTCAATCTTCACTTTTTCCTTGTATTTAGGGTTCAATTTGTAGGGTCTTTTCTTGGCTGGCTTCGAACCTAGTTTCAAAGGTATTCTCATCTCTCCCATAGGTCCTTTGATACCCTTCATATCAGTGAACTTGGTCAGAAACAAGTCCTGATACTCATGTAGTAATTATGTAATTTTTTCAATGGTAGCAGCATCCCAGTAATCTCTGACATTGGCAAGCTTTGGTGTCTCCTCTGTCCCAATATTGGCTTTCTTTATATTGATCGATTGTCCAATGAATGGCATCTCAACTCCTAGTCCTTCCACATCCCTATCGCCTTCTATCTCAGCAATGTTTACCTTCCTCAGATCATCATCTGTGTCAGCATTAATGTTGTAACATCCCTGTAGTTTCTTGAATGGCGCAGTCCATTCATCCTTTGCTTGCTCCAAAGGGAGGCTAGATTCCTCCTTAAATACTTTTTTCCTAACAATCTGTAGTGCTTGATCTACTGAAGGAAATTCACATTCAAACAAAAAGGTGGTTACAAAATTCGGAAGCATACCTTCCCAATCTGCAGTGACGAGGCGCAACTTCGCTTGAAGGTACCAGTTAATAGGGGTCATGTCCAACATGTTAATGAATATGTGTACACATTGTTCTTCAGGAATGTCACTCCAAGCTTCTTCGTAGCTTCACACATGGTCCTTTGGGCAACTTCGACCTGTGTACCTCACTTCACAACTTCCTACTTGTGTTGAGAACCGCGTTGTCATCAAGGTTCGACATTGTGTCCAGTCTGTAATATTTCTTTTGTGTGTTCCCCACCATCTTGCTGGTGTAGATTTCAGGGCCTCATCCATAGCCAACAGCTTCTGTTGTGATGGTACACTTGTTTCAAAATCTGAGAGGAAGGCTTATAGAGGGTTCAAACAATCAAAGGTAGGCAAGTTACTTGTTGTTGTACCAATCCAGGGAATTTCTCTGGTCAGTCGAGCACATCTCCTTGTGGATACTTCATACATCTAGTTCTGCCAGTTCTCCAGTGCTTCTTCTGAATCTGATGAGCATGTGTTGTCACTTCACCAATTTAAATTTCCGTCGGCAGTAGGGTTGATATAATCATGTTGTTTGACTGTTAATTTATATATGTTTTCCATCTCATATGTGTGGTTTTCTTCTCTGATGGGCTCTGTATATCGTGGAACCTCATCTGGATCTAAGGGTACAATGACCCTAAGGCCATCTCTTTCAAATGTCATGCATATTTTCTTTAAATAAACAACAGTAATATTGTCAAAGGCCCAATCAATTCCTAGCAATGCGGGGTAAGGGTGTTGGCAAATATTTCACAGACAGTCAATGGAAAATATTTAACAGACAACAAATGATTTTCATTGATGGCAAGTACAACAATGAAGATGGCATGAGTACAGGAAGTTTGTAATCGACAGGAAAATAGAAGATAAGTTTAGGAAGGTTGAATGATCGAAGGCGAATGATCGAATACAACGCAACATTGATCGAATGATCGAAGGCCCGTAAAGTTTGAGAAGAATCTCTAATCGTTGGATCCCATTAAAAAATCCTGAAAGAACGAGGGTTGTCATATATGAATGTAGACAAGAAGAGTGCTGAAGAGGACGACAGATCTCAGACATTAGATCCAAGCACAGGACCTGACCATCGTTGGATCAAGGAGAACCTGCATGCCTTGTAAAGTATAACAAGGAGAAGAGAGCATGCAAAATTCCGAAAGAAGGAGGACCGCCCATTTACAGGTAGGACACGTGGGGATAGATCGTCATTTCACTGACTGGAGAGTCAAAGGAACAGGGTTCCCTAACCTCTTGAAATCGCGATATGCGAAATCGTGATTTAATCTGAGCCGTCAGATCAAGGTTGAATCTGGACCATTGACTCTAGTCCATGTCGGAGTTTCAGGGATCAAGAGTTGGAGATGTCAAATATTATTAACATCAGGAATCCTAATATCACGATATGTGAAATCACAATTTAATCTGAATCGTTAGATCAAGGTTGAATCTGGACCATTGATTCCAGTCCATGTCGGAGTTTCGGGGATTGAGAGTTGGAGATGTCAAAGATTATTAACATCAGGAATCCCGATATCGCAATATGTGAAATCGCGATTTAATCTGAACCGTCAAATCAAGGTTGAATCTGGACCATTGATTCCAGTCCATGTCGGAGTTTCAGGCATCGAGAGTTGGAGATGTCAAAGATTATTAACATCAGGAATCAGGATATCATGATATGCGGAATCGTGATTTAATCTGAGCCATCAGATCAAGATGGAATCTGGATCGTTGATCCCAATTCATTTCGGTGTTTCGCGGATTGAGTGACGGAGATGTCAAAATTTTTTAACAACAGGAATGCCGAAATCGCGATATGCGAAATCACGATTCAATCTCAGTCGTTGAATCAAGATCAGATCTAAACCATTGATCTAACTCCATATCGGAGTTTCGAGAATCGCGACATGGAGAGGCAAAGAAAACAATGCAACAAGAATGCCGAAATCGTAATATGCGAAATCGCGATTCAATCACAGTCATTGAATCAAGATCAGATCTGGACCATGGAATCATAGGACATGTGGCAAGCAACCCAAATTTCACTAACTTGGGGTCAACTGAGCATAGTGTTGAAAATCACAAAATGCGAAATCACGAAAGCGCTTTATGCATAAGTGCATGGTCATAGCCATTGATCACATCGATGGAGGTAGAAGATAGAGGTGCTAAGCTTGGCCACAGAAATGCCGAAATGGATGCAAGATCTCATGAAGCCAATCCAACAGTGCAGTTGAATTTGAACAAGATCGGAGGGTTATTGTTCTCTTTCATAGTTAACTCCTCAGTTATGAATCTGTTAGCGAAACGGACTCATGATTGCCAATCAGTTGGTGTTTCAGTTGCTTGGACATTTGTCTTTCTTTTGCCTAAGGAAATGCGAAGTGCAACCACCGCAGAAGGGTGTATAAAAGAAAATGAGACAGACTATGTGAGGTTAGTTGTTCTGTATGAAAAATGAGTGAAACTTTGAGAAAGGAAAAATTATAGAATGTGTTGTGTGAGATTGAAAATATGCATAGTGTGAGATGAAACTCAGAGAAGAGTAACAGATGATGAAGAGAAGCAGAAGAAGAGCAGAATGATAGAACAAGTTGATGCAGAGTAGTCCTGCTGAACAGACAAAGGAAGAGAAGAATAGAAGAACAGTTAGTAGAAGACCAGATTTATAGAACAAAGAAAGATTGGTAAGAATTGATTTATCTGCATAGTTGACTGTTTATTTATTCATACATATTATAGGGAGGTTGGGAGGTGCTCGGGAGGACTGTTGTCCTCAGAAGTTCAAGTGAGATCTTGAACACAAGAAGTTGTAGCTTCCATCTGGTTGTAGCCAGAGAAACTAGGGTGGCAGGGTGGTGCAAGGGAGAACAAGTGTTCTATGTTATACAGGTTGGAGCCTGTGTAACTGGAAGTTGGTGCTTCCATCCAGTTGGTGCTGGAACATTAAGGGAGTTGGTGCTTCCTTCTAGTGGGTGCTATAGAAACCAAAGAGTTGGTGCTCTCAAACAAGTTGCATCTTGTAAAACAAAGGTAGTAGCCTCACATTGAGTTGGTGCTCAATTATAGATGATGTACAGAACCTAAAAGACTGGCTATCATTTCAAAGAAGAAGAGGTTTTTTCCCTTTATGGGTTTCCTCGTGAAAAATATGTCTCTGTGTATATCTTGTGACTGATGCTCTTTACTTTTATTGTTCATATGTTGTATACTGTTGATGATCACTTGAAGAAAGATTAATAATGTTTTAATAGATTTACAATTGTTTAAGCTCAACTACAACTGATTCACGCCCCCCCTCTCAGTTGTCTTAGTAATTTCAACACTTGGTATCAGAGCCGGTTCCTTTTATTCAAAGGTAGATCTGTAATCTTAAACATGACAAGTCATGAAGGGACTTGAACCTCTAAGCCCCCTCTGTTTGATGGAACAAATTTTTCCTTCTGGAAGATTAGAATGAGAACATACTTAATGGCCTTGGGTGTTGATGTTTGGGATGTAGTAGAGACTGGATATACAAAGCCTGTTGTGCTAGCCTCCAAGG
>ML793298.1:269304-281136 GCA_009831015.1 Picea engelmannii | reverse complement strand
TGGTTTGCTAATTCTATGCAAACAGAATTTGAAATGTCCATGATAGGAGAACTGTCATACTTTCTTGGCCTACAAGTAAAACAAAGCTCTGAAGGAATTTTTATTTCTCAAGAAAAATATTTGAAAGAGATGTTGAAGAAATTTCAGATGAAAGATTCCTCTATAGTTAGCACACCTATGGTGGTTGGTTGCAAGCTGAGTAAAGATGATATCTCACCTGATGTTGATCAAAGGACATATCGCTCCATGATAGACAATCTTCTGTACATCACAGCATCCCGTCCTGATATAATGCAAGCTGTTGGAATGGTAGGTTGTTTTCAGTCTACTCCTAAACAAATTCATTTGGTAGCTGTCAAAAGGATATTTAAGTACTTGAAGGGAACAATGACTTATGGTCTGTGGCATCCTAGAAATCAGAATTTCCAGTTAACTGCTTATTCAAATGCAGACTGGGCAAACTGTGTTGATGAGAGAAAAAGCACCAGTGGAGGAGCATTCTTTCTGGGTGACTCATTAGTTGCATGGCTTAGTAAAAATCAAACATCCATTTTATTATCCACTACAGAGGCAGAATACATTGTTGCTGCTACTTGTTGCACACAAATTTTATGGATGATACAAACTCTTGCAGATCTGAAGGTAACTTACACTGATCCTATTCCAATTCATTGTGATAACACCAGTGCCATTAGTGTCTCGAAGAATCTTGTTCTTCATTCCAAGACTAATCATATTCCAATAAAGTTTCATTTTCTCAAAGAACAAGTTACAAACATAATTGTTCAATTGAATTATATTCCTTCCAAAGAACAAATGGATGATATATTTACTAAACCTTTAGCAGCGACCCCTTTTGGATATCTTCGTCAAAAATTGGGGGTTATAATTACTTGTGTCTAATCTGTTCACCTGGTTAGGGGGAGTACTTATTGAATATCTGGTGTATTTCCAAGAAGCTTATAGTCGACAGGGGGAGTATGTTTTGCAACAGATCAGGGGAATAATGTTTCTTCTTTGACATTGATGTCAAAGGGGGAGAAAAGAGTTCAGGAGGAGAATCGAGTCCGAATGCATGTGGGTGCTTGTGTTTCCATCAATTCCAAAGGGGGAGATTGTTGGAAAATATTTCACAGACAGTCAATGGAAAATATTTAACAGACAACGAATTATTGTCATTGATGGAAAGTACAACAATGAAGATGGCATGAGTACAGGAAGTTTGTAATCGATAGGCAAACAGAATATAAGTTCAGGAAGGTCGAATGATCGAAGGCGAATGATCGAAGGAAACACAACATTGATCGAATGATTGAAGGCCCGTAAAGTTTGAGAAGAATCTATGATCATTGGATCCCATTTAAAAATCCCGAAAGAACGAGGGCCGTCAGATATGAATGTAGACAAGAAGAGCGTTGAAGAGGAGGACAGATCTCAGACGTTAGATCCAAGCGTAGGACTCGACCATCGTTGGATCAAGGAGAACTTGCACGACTTTTAAAGTATAACAAGGAGAAGCGAGCGTGCAAAATTCCGAAAGAAGGAGGACCGTCCATTTACGGGTAGGACACATGGGGATAGATCGTCATTTTGCTGACTGGAGAGTCAAAGGAACAGGGTTCCCTAACCTCTCAAAATCGCAATTTAATCTGAGCCGTCAGATCAAGGTTGAATCTGGACTGTTGATTCCAGTCCATGTCAGAGTTTCAGGGATCGAGAGTTGGAGATGTCAAAGATTATTAACATCAGGAATCCCGATATCGCGATATGTGAAATCACGATTTAATCTGAATCGTCAAATCAAGGTTGAATCTGGACCGTTGATTTCAGTTCATGTCGTAGTTTTGGGGATCGAGAGTTGGAGATGTCAAAGATTATTAACATCAGGAATCTCGATATCGCGATATGTGAAATCGTGATTTAATCTGAACCGTCAGATCAAGGTTGAATCTGGACCGTTGATTCCAGTCCATGTCAAAGTTTTGGGGATCGAGAGTTGGAGATGTCAAAGATTATTAACATCAAGAATCTCGATATCGCGATATGCGAAATCACGATTTAATCTGAGCCGTCAGATCAAGATGGAATCTAGATCGTTGATCCCAGTTCATTTCGGTGTTCCGCAGATCAAGTGATGGAGATGTCAAAGACTTTTAACAACAGGAATGTCGAAATCACGATATGCGAAATCGCGATTCAATCTCAGTCGTTGAATCAAGATCAGATCTAAACCATTGATCTAACTCCATATCGGAGTTTCGAGAATCGCGACATGGAGAGGCAAAGAAAACAATGCAACAAGAATTCTGAAATCACGATATGAGAAATCGTGATTTAATCGCAGTCATTGAATCAAGATTAGATATGGACCATGGAATCATAGGACATGTGGCAAGCGACCGAAATTTCACTGACTTGGGGTCAACTAAGAATAGTGTTGAAAATCACAAAATGAGAAATCGCGAAAGAGCTTTATGCATAAGCGTGTGGTCATAGCCATTGATCACATCGATGGAGGTAGAAGCTAGAGGTGCTAAGCTTGGCCACAAAAATGCCGAAATGGATGCAAGATCTCATGAAGCCAATCCAACGGTGCAGTTGAATTTGAACAAGATCGGAGGGTTATTGTTCTCTTTCACAGTTAACTCCACAGTTACGAATCTGTTAGCGAAACAGACTCATGATTGACAATCAGTTGGCGTTTTAGTTGCTTGGACAATTGTCTTTCTTTTTCCTAAGGAAATGCGAAGTGAAACCGCCGCAGAAGGGTGTATAAAAGAAAATGAGACAGACTGTGTGAGGTTGGTTGTTTTGTATGAAAAATGAGTGAAACTTTGAGAAAGGAAAAATTATAGAATGTGATGTGTGAGATTGAAAATATGCACAGTGTGAGATGAAACTCAGAGAAGAGTAACAGATGATGAAGAGAAGCATAAGCAGAGCAGAATGACAGAACAAGTTGATGCAGAGCAGTTCTGCTGAACAGACAAAGGAAGAGAAGAATAGCAGAACAGTTAGTAGAAGACCAAATTTACAGAACAAAGAAAGATTGGTAAGAATTGATTTATCTGCATAGTTGATTGTTTATTTATTCATACATATTATAGGGAGGTTGGGAGGTGCTCGGGAGGACTGTTGTCCTCAGAAGTTCAAGTGATATCTTGAACACAGGAAGTTTTAGCTTCCATCTGGTTGCAACCAGAGAAACCAGGGTGGCAGGGTGGTGCAAGGGAGAACAAGTGTTCTCTATTATACAGGTTGGAGCCTGTGTAACTGGAAGTTGGTGCTTCCATCCAGTTGGTGCTGGAACATTAAGGGAGTTGGTGCTTCCTTCTAGTGGGTGCTAGAGAAATCAGAGAGTTGGTGATCTCAAACAAGTTGCAGCTTGTAAAATAGAGGTAGCAGCCTCACATTGAGTTGGTGCTCAATTATAGATGATGTACAAAACCTAGAAGACTGCCTATCATTTTGAAGAAGAAGAGGTTTTCTCCCTTTATGGGTTTCCTCGTGAAAAAATTGTCTCTGTGTATATCTTATGTGTGACTGATGCTCTTTACTTTTACTGTTCATATGTTGTATATTGTTGATAATCACTTGAAGAAAGATTAATAATGTTTTAATAGATTTAAAATTGTTTAAGCTCAACTACAACTGATTCACCCCCCCCCCTCTCAGTTGTCTTAGTAATTTCAACAAAGGGCAGCTATCATCAACAATTTCAATTACCTCAAAATATGCAAAGGTCCTTACTCCGTTGATGTCCATAGGGACATGCTCCAATCATCCAAATGGGTTGACAGCTTGTTGATTAGCCATTCTAAGCCTAATAGGGGAATAGATCAACTTTGATGTTCCCATTAGTGCCCAAGTTTGCTTCGTCATGACATTGACCTCCGACCCTAAGTTGAGGACCACATAGTCTATATCATACTCTCCTATTTGAGCATTCAAATGTAATTCTTTTTTTGTTCTTCTCTTTATACCAATCTGGTGTACTACCCTATTCAGTAAGGGGTCTACCTTTCCTACCTCATACTACCTGATTAGGTTATGTAACTCTTTCATAGCATTCTCATCCCGAATTAACTTAAGACAAGTGCACAAAAATTTGATGAGTTTACTTACCTCTTTTCCTTCTTTCGATGAAGTTTATTGATCAAATGCCTGAGGCATTCCATACTCTTTTATTTTTGGTCACGTTTTAGATGAGGATCCTTGGTTCCCCTTGAACTCCTATCTTTCTTCCTCGAATATTTGTCTTTCTTTCCTTGCATCAAAATACTGAGTCTTCTCCACATCTTTCCTGATACCTAACTCTTCTGTGATCTTTCTTTGGATTGTTCTATATTCTCCTATAGCAGTGCCTGCTCGAGTAATAAAAGTGACTCTAGGGTGTGTTCCGCACGGTTCGGCATATATCAGTTGCACTTGTGGGTTCTGATGGGGTCCTCATCTTTCCTGAAGCTTAGCCAGCAACACAGGGCATTCTTTTATGACATGCTCGAAAGAGTTACAATAACTGCAGGTTGTGCAAGGATTCTGACAACCCCTTGCTAAGTGTCTTGGCTGCACGCCGTTATAACAGATTATTTTTCCTCAGCCTTGACACATACCTCCTCCTCATCCTTGTCCTATGTATCCACCGCGAGGATTAAAGTTTCCTCTCCCTGGAGAGTTGTATTGTGGAGTGTTTCCTTCTTGTTGTACTTCGCCATGAATCTTGTATATGTCCTTCGACCTCTCATGCATGAGATCATGAGCTCTACAATATTGATCATCATGCCCCACTGATTTACAAAATGTGAAATACAACTTTGTGGGTGTCTGAACATACTTCTGCATGTAATAGCACTCACCTGGGCGATGCCTATTTCTTCATACATCACACCAGTGCAGGTTAAATTGCTTCAAGGTGCTCGGTGCTCCTAAGGCCAAATACCCATGAAATAAGGGACAATGTTCCTTATCATGACCTTCGGATCTGCATCTTACACACCATATATCTTCTCTTTTGTCCTTCCCCTTGTCCTTCTTCATATCCTCGACTTGCAGAGACAAACTAGTCAGCTAGCTCAAGATCTGGCTCATGCCTGAGCTAGATTCTCCTGTAGGTGTTGATTCGAGCTTCATGGAGATATCCAAAGATTTTGTCTACGATGCAATATTCTATTGCATCAGAGGGACTCTGATGTGTGGTAACGACATTGCGATGACCCATTCTTTGTTCTGTTCATCGGGGATCTGAAAAGTCAATCGGCCTGTTAGGGTCTTGAATCTCTCATCGAACTCCCAAACAGATTCTGCTACATTTTGTTTGATCTCTTTTAGCTCTATAATACATTGTGACTCTGACTTAGGTTTCTTAAACTCTGCAATCAACGCATTCTTGATCTCGTTCAATGGCTTAGGCTGCACCAGTCCTTGGACAAGTTTCATGTACCAGCTCAGGGTGCGGTCCCTTAGCATAGTGTTGAACTGGGTTCTGTTGATGGCTTTGTTAGTGATACTTTTAATATTCCACACGGCCTCACATAGGAACCAGTGTTGATTAGGATCCTCAGATCCATCTCCCCTAAAGATAGGGAGCCTCATCTCATCTGCCATAGAGTTCCCTAGACTTCCTGTCTAAGTATAGGTTGAGGTGCTAGTAACAACACTCTAAATACTCTGGTGGTTCTATCTATATGATTCTACCCTATCATCAAAAAATTCGGTGATATACCATCCAATTGTACTATAAAACCAATGATCTACTACTCTGGATACAACATTGTCAACTCTCTTGACCTTTTGGATCAGTGCTAGTGTCCAAACCACAGGAGGTCTAGATTTGATCTCGAACTGGGTATCGCCTAACCTAGCCAACCACTCAAACAAATCCCGGGGGATTCCTTGAAAGAAGATCTCGTGAATTTCGGTGAAGATGTATCTTTGTAGCCAATCTTCAGTACTCAGTTTAGGGTTCTTGTTCTGGGCTTCAGCGAAGTCCCTCTCTTGATCCTCTATCTACTTTTGAATCTCTATCTTCGATGGGAACCACCTTGACATTCCCTTAAAAATATTATGGTCTCGGAAATAGAACCATTTGTTGGCACAGGGGCAGACCCAGGGTTCACTCCAAGAGCGCACCAACAAGCCCTAGCTACTAGCCCTTTCGACAACGCCTGTGAAGAAGATGTAGTCTCACCTGAAGCAACTAAGAGGGGGGTTGTAGGATAGAGATGTCTACAACCACGGGAATATCAAGTGGAACTAATACAACAATACTCCAACATTCATATACCTCTTATCAACTATATCTACTCTATGCAACTATAAATCTAATCTAACACAATAACGTAAATAACAGTACAAAAATGATAGAGATTCAGGCATCAATCACATATATGACACAAAATATACGTGGTTCACCCTCTCTCCAGGGATACATCCACAGAACTGTGCTTATGATGTATTAAGATAAATCTTACAGTTCTAATTTGTGCTCTTAGTCAGCAGATCTTCCTTCTTCTTCTCTCTGTCTCTCACCTTCCTGCACACCCAACTGTAGGGATTGATCTTCTCACCCAGCTGAATATCTTACAATACTAGAAGGCTCTCACTCTCAGAACTCCTCTCTCTCAAAGTACAATAATCTCTCAATCAATCAATATCAATATCCAACACTTGTACCCACCTGACCTAGGTCCTCTTGACCTCTATTTATACATTATAGTCCCTCACCGATAGCCTTAGGTTGAAACCTAGGTGTCAAAACCCTAGGTCAACTTGACCCACCTTTTCAAGGCTTCGCTAGCCTGCTTTTCCTCCCTTTTTGCACAGTGCTCCAAAGCATCCAATGGTGGATTTCTCTACTTGTTGAGTTGTCCTCGATCCATATTCCTTGTTGATTTTTCATCCTCGATCTCCTCATCTAACGACTTGCTTTTTCGTGCTTCGCTCCAGCTTTTCTGCTCTTTTGCTCACTTCGACCCAGTGACAGTCACTGTGTCTCCCGCGCATTTCGCATTTAACCTTTTCTTTCTCGATCTTCGCTTCCTTCCATAACCAAGGGCCAACACTCCAAAACTACAATGACCCACAAGATGAATTTTTTACCACAGATACTTGGATATGTTTCCTCAATGTCCTATCAATTTAACGATCTGAATCATTCTAGAATAACAGTTATTGCAAAAATGGTGAGATGACCTGTAAATAACATACCTAAAAGAATTTATCGTCCCTTGAATTCCATCCTTCTTTTCTTCACCTTCCCTCTGAAAGTCGGCTTAGATATCCTTTGGTTACCTCAGTCACCTATATATATTCAATATTCTCAAGTGTGATGTAAAATGAGAGAGCCTTGCCTCTTATTTATACTCTCCATCTTCTAGGTCACTTAACCCATTTCTAGGTCACTTAACCTATTTCTAGGTCACTTAACCCATTTCTAGGTTACCTAACCTATTTCTATGTCACTTAACCTATTTTCCTCATTTTTAGGGGGCGAAAATTAATAGTGATGCCCAGACTGTTCATTCATTTTATAAATATATAAGAAAGGTTAGAGCCAAGGGATCCAAGAATTGGAGAGGAGGATTTTAATCCTTTCTCTTTTGTATATTATTGTTTTTGTAAACTTTTTATTTATTTTCAAATGGAGTAATGGATGGCTAGAATCTTTGGGAGAATGGACGAATATTTTCAAAGAAGAATATGGAATCCCAGGTTGCTTAATGGCTTTTGTCCTGTAAGTAAAATGGTTTTATTTTCATTATAATATTTTCATATTCTTTGAATAATTGATTGTGCATTGATTTAAATAGCTTTAGTCTTTTTTATCAATACATGGTTAATTATTATCATTTATGTATTAATTTTTCCAATCTTTAAAGTCTACTATTCAAACAATTTCTTCTAGGACTACAGAATGGACAAGTGATTCCAAAAACTTAATAGAACGACATATATGCATTTTGGCTTTAGCCTTTTGTTTATAATGTTGTTATTTATGTTTTTTTAATCCTGTTACATGTGCAGGTCCGATATCTTTAGATTAAATGATCTGTGATGTGTAGGAGGTTTATATTATAAATACCATCTATCATTTGCTTCATCAAAATACAAATGTTGTGATTATATCTTCGATTTAAATAATGAGATTTATCTTTGAGTTTTAAATTGAATGATAAAATGCATAGATTGCTTCTAGATCTATCTTGCTGTAATCATGTATAATTATGAGATCACAGGTTTATGTTTGTGTTTCCTTTTCTGTCATTAAAATCTAAGTTGCCAATACATGTTCTGAATTTATTTAGAACAGTCATAAGGTTCATTGAAGATTTCTCTCTTAGACATGGCAGTTAGATGTTCACCACTCATGCAGATGCTTGGATACACCTCACTAATTCATTGACATGATAGCTTCTTTGTATTTTTCTGTCATTTGCATATCATTGAAACTACAATGTATGGTTCAGCTTTGACTATCCACATGTTCATGTTTCATTAATTTTTTTTTGTAAGATTCTTTAAATTTATAAAAGAAAAACAATAAACATTTTTATGTGCTTTCTTTTTCTGCTTCCTAGAAACAATCATTTTTCACATCAAT
The DNA here is from genome assembly GCA_009831015.1 of Picea engelmannii. NCBI lineage: Eukaryota > Viridiplantae > Streptophyta > Pinopsida > Pinales > Pinaceae > Picea > Picea engelmannii. The sequence goes on along the minus strand of ML793298.1, from coordinate 272,537 downwards.
TTTCGTAAGTTTTGATTAAAACTTGCAGCTTGTAAATCATGTAAATAAACAAGACTTGTATATTGTTTGCTTAAATACAACTACTATAGTTACATTTGAATATATGTACATATATATAGTGTGTTTAGTAATTAGTTAGTTATTTCTTTCTTTTATTCGTTTCTTTTAGGATTCTTCGATTGGCTAATGGGGCCATTAAATCCGTCAGAATGAGTTACACCAAACAACTTGGGTTATTTAGACAACCCCAGACCAGACTCACTCTTCCAATTGACGGACGGTCAATTTCGCCCGTCAACAAAAGGCGCTATAAGGAGGGTCAGACTAACAAGCTAGCTTTATAGGAGTTTTTGTTTCGAATTTAATTAATTTCCCATGGCTCCTCAAATCATTGTGTTAGAACATGCTTTCCACTTCTCATTACCTGATATTCCCAACAAGACAGTCTCTCTCTTGTCAAAACTCACCTTTGATGGTGGGGGGAATGTATCTGCAAAAGACCATATTAACAAGTTTTGGTGTAAATGCATCAAACATGATATTTTTGATTTAAAGGTTTTGTGCAGATTGTTTGCTTTTACTTTTAGGGGTCGGATTAAACATTGGTTTGAGTCTTTTCTAGCGTATCACATTTTTTATTGGTTTCAGTTTGTAGATGAATTTTTAGATGATTTTGAAATATATGATTACAATCAATTATGTGAAGAATTTCAAACTTTGCTAATCAATGGCGATTCATCTTCAAAAGGCTTTTCGACAAGAATCCATCATGTTCTTTGTAAATTTAATCTTGATGACATGTCATTTGTATTAAATCTCATCTATGATGCTTGCATCCAGTCATATTCGATTGCAAATGATGAAGCAATTACAAATACTATCACTCAATTGCAAGAAGAATTGTGTTCACAGGATGAGAGGGATCCATCCAAGAATGTTGAACAAACAAGGGAGGTAGAATCTATTGAAAATGTTCTTACTGAAAATCAAATTGGTTTTTCCTCTACATTGTATTCTTAGTCCTCGACCATCATGGAAGAAGATTCGATGTTGGGTCAAGGTGAATGTCCTCGTTCTCCTAACTCTTATTCTAATCAATATTTAAATTCGGTTATTGAAGAAGACTTAGGTGATAAAAATGATCTTAAGCACTCTAACATTCCAATGAAACTGATTACAGATGTAGATATGCAATTGAAAGAATTAACCTTAAACCCTCATCTACAAATCGTACCTTATCAACATGAAAGATCAGATGTTTTCCATGAAATTTTTGATTTATCTATCGTACAGGAGACAAATTTAGATGATCATATTATGTTGAAGAATTTATCACCAAAACATAGTGAAATTTTTAAGGAAAATGAAGAGGAATGTCTTGAGAATACCATTGTTAAATATCATAGCTCAAGATATTCTTTTCATGTTCTTATTTCTAATTATGTTTACTCTTTTATCCCGATCTCTTCTTAGATTCTGGTGGATTTGATACTTTACCCACAGTATCTTACTCTTTGCCACCACAATCTAATCTTTTCGATATGCCAAAATTTGGTGAAACTAATTCCAAACATAACACTTATCAAGTTGGATTTGATGCTCTTTCACTTTCATCACTCGAATGGAAAAAGGACATGCTGCAAAATGAGTTTACACGATTTATTTTTGAAAAAGACAATGCACTCATCCCTATGGAAATCGAATATTCTACATTGCATATTCGTTCTTTGATTAGTTCAAATTTTAATCTTTATGCTTTACATTTTGAAACGATCAATCTCATCAAAGGAAGCATTCAAACCGATAATCTAACTGATGTCTTGAATCCTCTTATGATGTGTTCCCCATTAATATATCCATTTCTTCAAAGTCATAGTTTGCATCCTAATTTTTATCACATGATCTCAGAATGGCTTGAAGATTCGTATCTAAAAAATCGTCATAAAAAAGATAAAGTTGTTCTTGCTTTGTTTCTACCTAAATATCTAGGAAGTAAGTATCACATGGTTTTTTTAGATCCTCCTTGTGAAGAAATTGATGAACACTTGGAGAATTGTCAGGAGGATGGGGCATTTCGGCATTGGCTGATGGTTATGTCAGGTCCCCATAATATTGATAAGTTTTCCAAACTTACTTACACTCTTACATGCCATTATAACTCATATCGCGACCATATTGCAAAATGGTTGGAGGATTCATACATCAAGAAGTTTCAAAAGAATGGTAATTTCATGCTTGCTTTGTTTTTAAATGATGATGATAAAGGTAAGTATGATATATTTTTGTTATTTTTAGATATACTACCATTCTTGTTAGTAATATTTGATTTTGTTTCCATTGCATGATTGGAGTTACTTCGATGGCTACATTGGAAGCATGACTTCACTTAGTATTTTTTATTTGTTTAGTAGTTAGAGTAGGTTTAGGAGTAGGTTTTCTTTTAGTTTTATTTCTCAATATTTCTTTTTGTAATAATGCAGTTATGAATACAATCAGGCACACCAAGAGAATCATAATATGAATGTTGTCAGGGAAGTCCACTTTAAATCTTTTTATCTCTATTTTTCATTGAATATTCCTTTTCGAAAACGCAGTATCATCATGAAAATTTTAAATGGAAAGTAAAGAGATAAGTAAATTTGAACTATCAATTCAACCCTGACCTAAGGTGCCATGAGTAGGATTGCACTCATCTTAATAAAGATTTTTCTATTTTTAGTCTCTTTTATTTTTAATAATAATGCTTGGTCAAAGTAACATCTTATGCATCACTATCTTAAGAAAAGGACTTGTTCGCACGTTATATTTTATATGATTCAAATATTCCTTTATTTTACAGTGAGATGATAGTGGATACAAAAACTCAAGTTTATCTTTGGCCAAAATCGTTTCCTGAAAATTTTTCTTTTGCTATTTTGATTTTGTGTACTTCTTATTTTGAATCCCATTAATAAAATTTGATTTGGTTTGTTGTCTGTTTTTGTTTTCTTTGATTGTTTTGAATGAGTTTTATTCTTATCTTTCTTTTTGAATCAATATATTTCTGATCAAAGAACTATTGTCAAAGGAAGCATTTATTTTAAGACTTGGGTTTTTCAAGCAAATTGAAATAGTTCAAAGAGGTCCTAGTATTAAGATATAGCTCAGACAATTGATTTTTAAGTCAATTGTCACTTTTATTTTGTCCTCAAATTATCTTTGCTAGAGTATTACACCAGAGATATGGTTTAAAT
>ML793298.1:225802-246961 GCA_009831015.1 Picea engelmannii | reverse complement strand
CATGTCAGATCATGTCAACAACATATCATGAAATCAATAGCATATCATCAAAACCACACAATATCACTGTAAATGATAACAACTCAAATAGCCCACTCCCTGACTCAATCCGGAGTCCAAGGGAGTTCCACCGATGCCTCTGCGTCCTCAAGGTCTGAAACCCTGCACACTCAATGAAACTGAGTCAATAGCACCTGTATATAGCAATAGTAAAACATCTTGTCATCAATCATGACGCATCATCATCAAGGTTAAATGGTTCATCATCATAAAAATCCAGATCACTTGCGAGCAAGTGTCCTCAAAGAATAAGTTTTGTCAGTGCGCCAGAGCGGGATGTTACAGTCTTGGAGCCAATTCCCAAGTGTTATTTTTCTCTATTTGATACAATTCTTCATCCATGGCCTTGTTCCAAAATTCATCCTTGTTGACCTCTTCAAAATAGGTTGGTTCAATCGTAGATGTGAGTGCTATGTGTGTTTTTTCTGGTGAATGGATTCTTCTTCTAGTCTCAACTCTTGCGTCATTGTTTCCAACAATCTAATCTGAAGGATGATTCTTCTGTACTCATCTGCTAGGTGTCTTTAGAGGCACTTGGTGAACTTTTTCTTTTGCTTCTTTCAGATTCTCTTCATCTTCCTCTTATACTTCCTTTTCATCTTGTGCTTCTTATTTGAAAAGTTGTTCCATTGATTCATTTTCTTCTTCCTTTGATTCTAGTCTTCCTGTTTCATCAATTGTTATGTTGATGCTTTCTACAACTTTGTTCAATCTCAGATTGTAACACTTTTATGCTTCCCTTGTACTTGAGTAACTAACAAATACTCATTTGTCCACATAAGAGTTAAACTTTCTCATTTTTCCATCTTCTCTTTTGATGTAACATTTGCTTCCAAAAAATCTGAAGTGCTTCACATTTGTTGGTCTTCCTTTCCATAGCTCGTAGGGAGTTTTGTCAGTGTTATTTTTTAGCTTTACTATCTTTTGAATGTGAACTTTTGTATGCATTGCCTATGTCCAAAATATATCTATCAATTTGGAATCCATTATCATTGTTCGATCCATTTCCTATACTATCCTGTTTTTTCTTTCAACAACTCCATTCTGTTGAGGTGTCCTAGAAACAAATAATTGTCTTTTTATTCCATGACTGCTGTAGTAGTCCATAAATTCCTTTGAAGTGAAATATCCTCCATTATCAGATATCAAGCATTTGATTTTTGAATCCATTTAATTTTCAACCATTTCCTTATAGATCTTGAAGTTTTCAAAAACTTTTGACTTATTCTTGAGAAAGAAACCTACAGTCATTCTTGTATAATCATAAGCTAATAACATAAAGTATTTCTCACCTTTTAAACCCTTTGTTGCAGTTGTTCCAACTAGATCAGTCTGCACAATTTCTAGTGGTCTTTTCGTTGAATATTCCTTTGATTTGAACCTAGTCTTTGTTTGATTTCCTTGTAGACAATGCTTGCATAAAGTGTTGGTTGGTTTCATGATCCAGGGCATTTCTCTAACTGATTCTCTTCTACTAAATTTGACAATGTTATCAAAATGTATGTGACCCATTCTTCTGTTCCATAGAAAAATTTTGTCTTCCTTTCCTAGACAACACTTTTCATTTCCAATTTCACTTAATACATATATGTTGCTTGAAGTTCTCGCAGCTATAGAAATCAATTTTCCTAAACCTTCTTTTCTTATCTCACACTTTTGTGAATCGAATGTAACTGTATGAACTTGGTCACACATTTGAATCACACTTAGAATATTATGTTTCATATCTTCTACTATTAGAACATTTTCTACCTTGGTATTCTTGTTCCCAATTCTGACCATTCCTTTTTCAATGATTTTAGCTGAATCATTGTTTCTGAAGGAGACTGGTCCATCTCTTTCCTTTTGTAATGTAAGAAACTTGTCTCTATCACCTATCATGTGTTTTGAACAACCACTGCCAACATACCAACCATGTTTCTTCTACTTAGAATGTAGAGCGAGTGTGCATTATTTATTGCTATATCGATCCTGCTTTCTTATCCATGCCCTTTTCTGATATTCCTGTCTGTGACAGTTGTTATTTTGTTGTGGTTCTCTAGGAGGGACTGTCATTCTGCAATCTTTGGCCATGTTTCCAAAATTGTTACATTTGTAACATTCCACTTCAGTGCTCAAAGATTCAAACATGTTGTAACGTCTTCTCTGTGTTTCACTAGGCCTTCTTGGATAACCCCTTTGTGTATGAATTTCAAAGTTGTTTGTGTTCCTGTTGTTAGCTCTGCAATTCACAGCTTTATGTCCAAAATTATTACATGCATAACATAAACCAAAAAAGATAGTTTGATACCTGGGAGTTGAAGATATTATGAAAGGAGGTACTCTTATAAATTCTTCTTCTTCCCGAAGCCTATCTGTTGGTTGTTGATTCTGAAATTTGAATCTTCTCGATGGAGGATTGTCCCTATAATCTTCCTTGTAGATCTTCCTATCCCTCTTGATTGTTTCTGCATATCTTTTTGGATATGTTTCTTGCTCTATTGTTTTGGAGCTTGAACCTTTTTCTGTCTGATTGTATCTAAGTCCAGACTTGTCATGATGAGATTTTTGACTGCTGATAATGTCATCCAAAACTTTTGAGCTTTTTTGCATATTTTTATTTTGAAGATCCTTTCTTAATGTGACAATCCCTGCTTCCAAATTTCCAATGATATTGTCTTTTTCTTCTAGTTGTTCTTTGAGTGCTTCTTCAATTATTTTATCTTCTTCTATTTAAACCTTCAAATTTGTGATCATTTGTTCTAGTTCTTGAGTGTCTTCTTTCTTGTCTAGTTCTACTTGTAGTTTCTTGTTTTTCTTATTTTCTCTTCTGATAACTTCTATGGCACACATTAATTCCTCTCGGTAGTCAGATTCTGTCTCTTCAATTTCTTCTTTGACTTCTCAATATTCTTCTTCGGCTTCTTCATATTCTTCTTCAGAGTCTTCTTTATCAGAGTCTTCTACTGCCATGAATAGAACTCTTTCTGTCTCACTTTCATTGACTTCATCTTCATCTGATGATGAGATGTCTTCTTTGGTGCATAAGCTTTTCTTGAAAACTTTCTTTTTTGTTCTTTTGCCTTTATATGTTTGTTTTCCTTCTGAGTAAACTTCATCATTTTTCTTTTTCTTATAAGGACATTTGTTAGAAAAATGACCAATACCATCACAATTAAAAAAATTTAAAGGAATATTACCTCTATACCTACTGTCGGTTCCCTTGTTCAGTCTTTTGACAAAGTTGGCCACTTCTTCATCATCTTTCGAGACATCACCGCTGTTGCTATGTTCTTCTTTTTGCCTTCCCTTTTGCTTTGAATTTTTGGATGCTTTGAAGGTTGCTTCTTTTATATCTGGATTTTTCTGTTCAGTTCTCATTTCATATGCTGTGAAGATTCCATATAATTCATCCATTCTTATTGAGTTTAGATATGATCTTTCTCCTAGTGCTGATATCTTAGGGTCAAATCTCATAGGAAGATATCTTAGTAGTTTTTGAACAATTACAAATTCTTTGATTTCTTCTCCCAATCCTATGATTTCATTTACTGTTTCATCAACTCGTAAAAAGTAAGCGGCGATATTCTCATCTTTCGTCATCTTAAGTTGTTCGAACTAACCTATGTAAGTTTGAAGCTTTGTTGAATCTCCTTCATAAATATTTTGAATTTTTTCCCAAACCTCTTTAGCGGATTTACAATGTGCAACTTTGGTGAATATCATTTCACTGAGACCATTCGGAAGTGCATTTTTGGGTTTGGAATTATTCTGACCAAGTTTCATTGCTTTGTCATTTGTTGGAAGAAATTATGGTGTTGTGTATCCATCTACAATTGATTGCCAAATTTCAAATCCCCGTGCCTGGATATATGTTTTCATCCTTATGCTCCAAAATGCATACTTCTGTCCATTGAACTGTGGTATTCCATTTTTATATGAGTATACAAGTTGTCGCTCTCCATGATCTACCTTTCAGTGGTTAAATTGATTTATGAAGGAACCTGCTCTTATACCAATTGTTGGATTACTGAGAGGGGGGTTGAATCAGTAATGGAGCAATTTAATCCTTTTTAACCATATAATCCAAGTGTTATATCAATGTAGCATTATCATCCAATAATTGTAGAGTAAATAAGCAATGAAAAAATGAACAATCATACACATACACAGTACACCAGTGTTTTACGTGGAAACCCAAAGCGAGAGAAAACCAACGAATGTTTTTTCTTATATGTCTTGAAGAATTACATTCATTGGAAGCACCAAATTCCTTTGTTTTCCAACTACAACTGGAAGGAGGCTCCAACCCCCTTGTTTCTCAGGCTACAATCTGAAGGAAGCTCAAACTCCCCTATTATCTGGCTACAACCAGAAGGAGGCTATAACACCCTATGTTCTCCAGCTACAACCACCTATCCTTGCCCCGTCCAACCGCCCTAAAGTAGAAGTAGAATTATGGAACCACTGTCACACTATCACTGTGAAATATACCACTGTAAGCCTGTACCAATAAACCTGAACCATGCATCAACCTGTACCTCAACCTATAATCAACCTGTACCATAAACAAGTGCATCAACCATGCACCAACCTATACCAAAAAACCTGTAATCAACCTGTACCATAAACAAGTGCATACAACCATATACCAATTATGCACCAATCATGTGTCAACTACTCATCAACTATGAGTCATCAATATGTACCAACATCATCAACTATACACCTCATGTATGTGCCAACTCATCAACTACTTGTCTCAACCATGTACCCAACATGTACCTCAACCAAAATCCGCCATCAATATCATCATCCAAACATGATTTGTAACTATGTAACAGACCTGGTGTATATGATCACATACCTGAAAACCTTCCTTAACTTTAACAACAAGAGACTAGCATTTTCATCAAACTTTTCTTTTCTTTAGTCTCACATGACTAGTTTTGAATTAGTCAACAACCCTAACTTGAAATAATCATAACTATGTACTTGTAATGAATAAAGACTTGAAACTGACATACAATGTTCTTTAGTGTTTTTTATGCAATTCCTCCATGTGTGACTACTTGGAACCTCTCAAAAAATGAGTTATAGAAAAAATGGAAAACCTTGCTAAATTTGTCTTATTCTAGAGAGTGACCTTGTAGAGAGTGCCCCACACATAATATTTGTTGAATCGATCTAAAAATGTTACAAAGCATACTAAATACTGTACTCTAACCAAAAAAATTGGTCTTACTGAATTTGGATCTTTTATGAAGAAGTTATGACGTTTTTACCCGAAACACATGTTTTAGACTAGTTTCGGGACTAGCCACAAACCCTATTTTCCACAGAATGTAACTCCAAAAATACAACGACCCACAAGCTAAATATTTTACCAAATATACTTGGATATGTTTCCTCAATTTCCTATCAATATCACGGTCTGAATCATTCTAGAAAAATAGTTATTGCGAAAATGGTGAGATGACCTGTAAATAACATACCTTAGAAAGCATCATCAAAAGAATTTATCCTCCCTTGAATTCTAGCCTTCTTTTCTTCACCTTCCCTCTGAAATTCAGCTTATATATCCTTTGGTTACCTCAGTCACCTATAGATATTCAATATTATCAAGTGTGATGTAAAATGAGAGAGCCTTTCCTCTTATTTATCCTCTACATCTTATAGGTCACTTAACCTATTTCTAGGACACTTAACCCATTTTTAGGTTACCTAACCTATTTCTAGGTCACTTAACCCATTTATAGGTCACTTAACCTATTTTCCTCATTTTTAGGGTTAATCACTTTACATAATTAGAAAGTTCTCCATTACTTTATCATTTAAATATTCCTCCTTGACTTTGTCACCTCACTTTATCATTTAAATAATCTTCTTTGATTTTATCACTTCACTTTATTATTTACATAATCTTTCTTGACTTTGTCACTTTACTTTACCATTTAAATAATAATTTCTTCTTTGCAAGATCTTTGACTTCTTTGACCTTTTGTGGCTTCAAGCCAACATATGAGGGTCCTCCAACTTCGTTAGGCCATAACTCTCAAACCATGAGGAGTTATGTGACGTTCCACATACCACTAGAAATGACATGACATGTACTATCCATATAGAATAGTATTACCTTCAAATATATTAAAACGCATACCATTATACATGAAACAACCTTGGGTCCATTACCCAAACCTTTGTTCTACCGGAGTTCGCTATCAGACTTTCTTCAAGGGTTGACATCAATGAAAACCAACCTTAATCAACATTATGAGCCTAGAGAAGGTAATATCAATGGTTTTTCATGTTTAGAGAGTCTAAAAAACCACCAAAAGAAGACTCCAGAGTGATCTTTTTTTTTAAAGTTAGTTTCTAGAACTTGAAAAAGAATAAAGTTATAAAAAGAGAACTCTTCTGGTCATGAGGGCCAGTGTATTCCTTTTTCGTAATTAGTCTAGTCGGTCTGAAAAAGGGTTAAACTTATACCGAAATGACTTCTATTCAAAACCATTTTATCGAGTGTGACAGAGACAAGATCACTTGGCTATCTTTTCATTTTTAAAGAGTCATAAAAGAGATTAACTAGGGACTCACCGCCTTTTTCGTAATTTAGTCCATTGATATCGAAAATGTATAAAACATAACTTAGGAGAACTCTCCCAGCGAGACATGTCTCCCGAGGCGTACATTTTTCTTGGGTAATCTATTGGCCGAAAAAGGGTTAAAATTATGCCAAATAGATATTCCTTCTAGACCAATTAATGAGTGTGAAAGGAACAAGGTCACTCGATGATCTTTTCATATTTCGGGAGTCTGAAAAGAGATTAACTATGAACTGCAAGGGATTTACTTTTTTTAGATAATCTCCAAGGCCCAAAAAAGAGATGAACCAAAACTAGGGAGAATGACCCTTTTTCGTCAATTTAGTCCCTCAGACCCGAAAAAGGGTTAAACTTACACATGAGAATACTCTCCTAGCAAACCGTAGTTCCTAGGGAGTAACTTTCTTGTAAAAATATCCATACAGACCAAAAAAGGGGTAAATTATCGCCAAACAATTGTTCCTTCACATTTTAGTTTGATGAACGTAATATCAACAAGATTTCTCAATAATCTTTTCAATTTTAGAGAGTTTGAAAAGGGATTAAACAAGATTCTAGGGGGGGCTTCTTTTCTTAAATAATCTGAATGAGACCGAAAAGAATAAACAGATTCTCGTTAGATGTTTCTTTCAAATTTTTAAGAGATCTTGAAAGACAACAAACCATTCTCTTAGGGAGTCATTCAAGTATAGGCCAGAAAAGGAAAAAGAAGAATGAGGCTTGAACACACAGTCATGAGAAACTAGAAGGACTCCCAAGCCTATGGGAAAAAATCACGACATGGATGCCAAAATGAAGAAAAGGATCTACCTAGGGAATACATGTAGAGGGAGGATTTACCACCTAATTATGACACTTCTAAAGAAACATAGAAATTTATGTGTCCTCTAGCGGGAAAATCCCCCTATAACTATACCAGGGTTTAAAGTATAGACAAAGAAAATGACTCCCTAAAAGTCAATATAATTTATACACTACCCCAAACATACCAAAATAGATGAACATAAAGCAGTGGAAGATAAGATCAGTAACCATACCTTTTATCCAACATTTGGTGATGATCTCCTCAAGATTTGTAGCTCCAAAGGCTGCAAGTCTCCTCCCAAAGATGACCTGCATCCAAGACTAGGAAAACAAGGCTATAAGCATGCTATTTCTATTCATAAATTAGGGTTAGATATAAATTGTTATGTATAAATGAAATAAAAGACATAAAACATCATCATTTGGGACAGGGAAAAGAGATTATTTTATTCATTAATCAAATATTGAAGCTTACAATCCTTGCAGGCTAATGCTCCATGAACCTGGTCTGTGTTCCTCTTAACAATGCTCGAAGTGCACCTTCAATAAGCCTCTTCTCACAATCTATTGAAAACATCAAGGGAAGGGAATGGATTGTATGGAAGAAAAGGGGTTGGAGAGGGAATGTTGAGGAAATAACTCACAAAAGGTTGCAAATGCTTGGGCAAGGAAAGGAAGGGAAACTAGGTAGAGTTTCATAGTTATAATGTTTGGTTGTGGAATGAGACCCCAAGACCTCCTTTTATATGCAGAAATGATGGTTATTCGGTTGGGGGATGGGATATAGTAGGTGAATTGGTTAGGAAACCTCCAATAGTCTGCAAATTCCATCGAATCCCTTACAACTTTTTAATTTTTTCAACTTTTGGAGGTATACGCGGGTTGTTTAGTGTGCAGAAAGTGTATGTACGTGGGTTGTCTAGCATGAAACAAGTGTATGTATGTGGATAATATTGCAATAGGGCGTGCACATGCTCTAAAAATTGGTTTTTAAAATAGATTTCCTTAGCAGTGATTTGGAAAATTATGCAAGTAAGAAGGCCAATTCCATGTACACATGAGTAGGGAATTTTAGGGATATAACATATTCCCACTAATGTATGAGGTTATAAGAGAAAATGATGTATGAAATACATTACGATATCTTAACCAATGAGAATGCACAAAATCGAGTGAGCTCAGGACCAGAGTTCAGTAGGTTCCGTCTACAAAACAACAATTGTCTCTCTGAGGCAGGCATACCCATGCTCGGGATGAACTAAATCATGGTTTCCAATCAAACACACTACAAATCCATGTCATATAACCATAGAAAGTGTATTTGCAAGAAATACACAGTGGATCTACATCTCAAAATCAGTCGAAGATATAGAAGTATAGTATGCATCTTCAAGAAGATAGTGACACCTGTGGCTGGAGATGAAGTCTTCATAGCTTGAGAAACAACTTCAAGATATTCAAAACTTAGGTAGGAGTATAATGGGAGTGTAAGACTCACTACTCTGAGTGTAAGACTCAAGACTCACTAATTTGTTGATTTCGAATCTGGACTTGACTAGACTCTCAGGATGGTTGACTCATGAATGTCAAGAGACAAACTATAGAAAGGACGACTCAGGTTGTGTAAAACTTCCCTTGGACAAAATCATGAAAGATGATAAGACTAAGGGAACATGACATTGACATAAGTTTTTGATGTAGGAGGCAACACAAACTCTCCATATGCTTGGAAGAGTAACCAAATGGAGGAGGACAAATATCTATGTAGTGAGAACAACTTCCTAAGGTCATACTAGATCCCAATGCTTAATGAACAAACATAAGGATGTGCTTTTTCCAAGGGAAACTATCTTTGTTGCCGAAAAATGAATGTATATTTCTCGTCCCCTCTTTTTGGAATATTTGATTTTTTTGTCTTTTTCAATTTTTAAAGAGCTTGAAAAAGAATAAAAGAATGATATGTTACAAAGGAGTAATGAGTGTCGCGAGAAAGAAAACTGGTTCCAAGCACATAGAACATACTAATGCTCAAGGAAAGGAGACATGTGCAAGATAAGGAAACTCAGGGAAAATTCCTCCATGGGTCAAGGTGTCAGATCGCAAAGGAAAAAATTGTTGCAAGGCTTGTGTATAAGGAATGCTTCAAAGGTTCTGTTGAGAGCAACATGGAGCTAGAATTAGGCCAAACACGCAAAGATGAGACCCGAAATTCGATTAAGCATGACTCGACAAGAGCCCTTCTATGTAAATTTTCACGATCCCATAGAAGGTAAGCTTGGTATTTTTTTCATGTTTAGAGAGTCTGAAAAAATGTTAAAGAAGACTTCAGGGAGTACCTTTTTCGTAGTTAGTCTAATTGGTTTGAAAAATGGTTAAAATTGCACTGAAAATACCTCTTTTCAAAACCATTTTAACGAGTGTGAAAAAGACAAGATCACTCGACAATATTTTCAATTTTAGGGAGTCTGAAAAGAGATTAACTATGGACTCACAACCTTATTCTGAGTTTAGTCTCCTTAGCCCGAAAAATTATAAAAGTAACTGAGGAGAAATCTCCTAACGAGATGAATCTCCTGAGGTGTACCTTTTTCCACTATAATCTACTAGCTGGAAAAAGGATTAAACTCATGCCGATATATGTTCTTCTGGACCAATTTAATGAGTGTGAAGAAACAGGGTCACTTGACGATATTTTCAATTTTAGGGAGTCTGAAAAGAGCTTAACTATGCACTCCGGGGGGGGTTCCTTTTTCATAAGTAATCTACAAGGCCCAAAAAAGGTGATAAACCAAAACCAAGGAGAATGTTCCTTTTTTCAAAAATTTAGTCCCTTAGGCCCAAACAAGGGTTAAACTTACGCCTGAGAATACTCTTCTAGCGAACCAAAGTTCCTAAAGCATACCTTTATTTGTAAAATTAGCCATCCAGACTGAAAAAGGGGTAAACTACCGGCAGACAAATGTGCCTTCAAATTTGAGTTTGGAGAGCATGAAGGGCAACAAGATCGCTCAACAATATTTTCATTTTTAGAGAGTCTGAAAAGGGCTTAAAGAAGACTCCAGGGGGATACTTTTCTCAAGTAATCTAGACGAGATCAAAAAGAATAAATACAGTCTCATTGGATATTTGTTTAGAATTTTAAAGTGAGATTTAAAGAAAACAAATCATGCACATTAGGGAGTCCTAAGGGTAAGGCCAAGAATGATGATAAACAAAAGAATGAGGCTTCAATATGTAATCATTACAGGACTAACAAGGACTCCCAAGCCTATAGTCAAAACTAACAACATGGATGCCAAAAATGTAGCAAAGGATCTACCTAGGGAATACATGTAAAGGTAGGCTCTACCACCTAATTACAACACTTCTAAAGAAACATAGAAATTTCCGTGTCGCACTTTGGTGGGGTCGATCCTATGGTAAATCAAAAAAGAGAACGAGATGTAGAAAATGGCAATGAAATACTAACTTATATGCAAAAGTTGAAAAAAAATGACGTTTACCAAAGGATGCAAAAAAATGTAACCAATCCCAAAAATTACCAAACCGAAAGGAGAAAAGTACCGGAACAACCAATAGAAAATTCAGAAGTGAAATCAAGTAACCACCAAGCCAGGAAAAATGACAAAGGGGACCAAAAAAGGGGGAAATGGGGCTAAAAAAGTCTACAAATAGAGGTGGACAACTCATTTTTACCATTGCAAATTGGAAATTAACCAAAAGGTCAAAAAACCCCTTCGTTAAAAGAGTGGATTCCAGGAGCTACAGTGGATGAAACAACCTTCTATTTGGACCAAGTAAGTAAAAATTACCTATTCTTTCATTTCAATTATTCCTTTGTAGTTTAATTTTGAGTTTGGGAGGGGCTCGCTCTTGTAAAAAGGGAAGCCATGCGTGTACGTGGGTTTCCCAAGGCTAGCTCGTGTATGTTCTTGGGAAGAATAATAAACAACCTGCGTATATACGCAACTTTGTAGTAAACAACCTGCATACACCCTACTTTGCATTGAATAAAATAAAAGCAAGAATTAAATCCTCTCCACTTTTGTCACGTGATAGGATTTATGTTCACTGGATGGAAAGAGAGCATGAGGAACTTGACATCTTGGTCGAGGAGGACCTTGTGTCCATTGCCGCACTAAAACAATGTGGATTATGGAATTTCTTTTGGTGTCCATTTATAAGGGCACAATCGAGGTTGCTCAATGCTCTCATAGAGTATTGGCATTTCGACGAAGAGGCATTTATGATGGAGGTTCAATCACTAACCCCGACTACAGAGGATGTACACTTTTTGACTAGCCTCTCGAGAAGAAGGGAACCAATCAACTTGGGGAATTTTCCTCAAGGGTTTCTCAACATCGAGGATTACAACAGCATGTACTGTGACGCTGGCAATGAGAAAGTAGGTTCTGAAGCACCGATCCACACGATCACTAGCCTCTCTTTACGAGTGATCCTACTTTTGGTCAGGAGGATTATTGGATCCACGACACTCCATCAGGCCTCACAGACACATATGCATTGTGTCATTCAGTGTTTGAAGGAAACTATTTTTTATTGGAGTACCACCATGCTTGTATGCATGAAGATACAACTCACATAGTGTCAGTGACGTACCAATAAGAAAATCGGGTTTGGTACCATTCTATGCTCCTTCTTCTTTGAGAGGGTTCCCAGTCTCAGTCCTAGAGAGACAATATGGGGGCATGTAGCCTCCTTCCCAACAGTGAACAGGTAGGTAGCTTTGTTGCCTAGACATGGTGGAGGGAGGACTATAGAGACCTTCGATGAAAAAAATTTTGACTGGTGGGCACGTCAAATCTTGGTGATCGAGGATTACTCATGTCCAGGGATCCACTTCATCTGAGACCTAGACATGTCTATGCCTCCCAACAAGGAGCATGGCAAGATAGGTAACATATATTTTTAAAGTTTATTAAGTTTTTAATTTTCATATATATCCTTTTTATGTGTGTGAAGAGTATTGACTTGTGAATTTGTTATGTACAGATTTGGGGCATGTTTGACCGACAGACTTTTCCAGGACTTGGCATCATCCTTGACCATAGGTAGGACCAATAGTGGCAAGAGGACCAACATCTGTCGGAGGACCCCTAGCCGCAGAGGATGACATATTCTTATGATGAGTGGAGTGAAACCTGACTACGCTCACTTGTGTCATTCCTATGGTTGAGATCAGGGATATCCCCTAGCTATGCAGCCACATGTAGTAGGGGTTCCTCAAACTTGGGTCCATCTGTTCCAGCGTCTTGAGAACATCTTCGTTCATTATAGCAGGGCCAATAGGCCTCAACCTTAGATAGTGTCATACCATTGATGTGTCGAGGGACCTTTTTGTGCTATGCTTATTTTTTGAGGACGTAAGCCCAACGATGTAAACTGATGAATTTTGAGGCTTTCATGCCCACTTTTGTACTCATAACACTATTTTTTAAACATATATATACACATCTTTCTTTCTTTATGGATAAAAAATTTTACAAACGTATTTACAAGTGTATGCGTGTGATTTTCTTTTTACATGTGAGCAACATGTCAATCTAAAACTTGATTAGCTAGAGTATATGTTAGATGATTAAATCTCCTAGGAACATGGATATATGTAATGTAATCAAAAGATCGTTCTAAGAGTCGTACCTTAAGGAATATTTAGTGTAGAGTGGGATCATAAATGTAAACTTCCCTTCTTGGAATTTCTCAGAATTCCACCCAAAATTTCCAAGTTTGTTTAAGTTCTATCTCTGAGGTATTTTGTCAAACAATTTACCCACAAAATATTGTAGATGGAATCTGAGATATTCTTGGCAAAGATAAACTTCCCCAAATAACAATAAGGAAAGAGACTTGGAAAATATAGCAATTGATTTCTTGATCATAAAATTTATTCAAATACCAAAACACACCATAATTGAACTGCAACAATAAGAATTGATCATATATAAGTATTTCAATTAAATCAAAACACAACAACCAATATCTAACCTGGAGGTGATTGTCCATTAAAATATATAAGGATGCTCTATAAATTTGGAACTGTGGATGTACTTGTAACAACTCCCCACACATTAGATATACCCAGATATCTGAGGGGACTCTTTCCCAAATGATAACAATCACAACAGTGTTGACATATATTCTTGTAGATGAAGAATTGGGAAGCAACTTCATAGGTTTAAGGAGTGAACTGTGGTGGTTGTACGTTATCTTCTTTTCCTCAAATTGCAGAAAAGCATGCCTTCAAACAACAACAACACACCCAATGATAAACAACAATCGGTTCACTGAAAACTCAACACAGAAATAACCCTACCCATATGGTAATAAATCAGTTGCTACAGACAAGTCAACTTCCCCACATCAACAGTTCATCCAACAATGAAATGGCAGTCCAGTGGCAATGAAATTGACCTCCAGAACCGTGAATTTCTGCCAGGCAAAGGCACACGACTTTCTGAGGTAAGAAAAATCATCCCACAAGGGAGAATGACGATGTCTCTCCCATGGATATGCACCCAAAGCATAGAAAATATAGTGTAGCAAGAACCCACGACTTTTCCTGAGGGAAACTCAGCCTTCTTCAAGTCATTCAAATCTTGTATTTCAGTTCAATCTTCATGGATATTTCCCAATTGTTAAGAGATGCAACCAACAAGAAGAATGTGGATGGTACCTTCAATAATTTCTACCTACTATGAAAAACCAACCTTCACTCCAGAAATGATATTCCAAATAGAATCATGACTGTGATATGAGCAAGATCTTTGATGTCAATAAAGTGCAATGAGGAAATCTAAGTGATTACCTCTGTAAGACTATCAAGGGTATATCGTTGCAACACCAAAACTAGTACATAAGAAGGGTTTCCAAAAACCCTAGTCTCTCTTCTCAATATCTCTCCAAAATATTTTTCTCAAATGAGCAAATGCAAGGAATGAGGGGCCCCTCCTCTTTTCCCCTCTTTTATTTCTTCATTGAGTTATTTCCCGCTCACTTTTTTTTTTTTTTTCTTGTAAAGTCACTTTATGTTTTCACACTTTATAATTTTTGAGTGACTTTATTTTGGCTAAGACCCATGTCCCCCTTTTCCCTTTTTCACTTTATAAAGTCATTTCCTAGGAAAACGTTGAGTTCCCTAGGTAAATTTTTTGACTTATCCTACGAGAACCAATTTAAGCTAGTGGAACCATTCCTTATGCTTCCTAGGCCAACGGGGACATTACGTCCTCCCCGCCTGAGATTGCATGTCCTCAAGAAAATGTAATCCAGAATGTTTCAATATCTTCTCTCCTTCCCAAGTAGCATCCTCAATAGGTAGATTTTTCCATTTGATCAGGTACTCTTTGATGCTCATGTTCCTTAATTTCCACTCTCTAGTCTCCGACACCTCCTCCAAAATTAGAATCAACCGCCCCTCCTCATCCAATGGTGGAAGTTGTTGGATTACTGAGAGGGGGGGTGAATCAGTAATAGAGTAATAATATCATTTTTAACTACATAATCCAAGTGTCGTATCAATGTAGCATTATCATCCAATAACTGCAGAGTAAATAAGCAATGAACAAATGAACAATCATACACATACACAGTACACCAGTGTTTTAAGTGGAAACCCAAAGTAGTAGAAAACCACAAAATGATTTTTCTTATATGTATTGAAGAATTACATTCATTGGAAGCACCAACTTCCTTTGTTTTCCAGCTGCAACTGGAAGGAGTCTCCAACCCCCTATTTTCTCAGGCTACGACCTGAGGGAAGATCCAACTCCCCAATTATCTAGCTACAACCCCTATGTTCTCTGGCTACAACCGAAAGGTGGATACAACCACCTGTCCTTGCCCCATCCAACCCCCCTGATGTATACGTAGAATGATGGAACCAATGTCACACTATCACTATGAGATATACTGCTGTAAACATGTACCAATCAACCTGTACCAAACAATCTATACCAATAACCTGAACCATGCATCAACCTGTACCTCATCCTATAATCAACCTGTACCATAAACAAGTGCATCAACCATGCACGAACTTATACCAACCAACCTATAATCAACCTGTACCATAAACAAGTGCATCAACCATGCACCAACCTATACCTCAACTTGTACCATGAACAAGTGCATCAACCATGCACCAAACCTGTACAAATAACCTGTCACAACAACTTGTCCAAACAACCTATCACAACAACCTGTCTCATCAATTTTATCGACTAAATCAGATATACTCACCAAGATCAATCACCAAGGCAACTCTCAAAGATGTGCATCAACCAAGTATAACACAACAACTCATAATCATCACCCAGATCAATATGTGCTTCTAATAATAAAAGTATGCTACATCATCCATAAATCATGTGTCAACAATACTACTAAAAAGTGCCTCCAACCATGTACCAATTATGTACCAATCATGTATTAACTACTCATCAACTATGACTCATCAATATGTACCAACATCATCAACTATACACCTCGTGTATGTGCCAACTCATCAACTACTTGTCTCAACCATGTACCCAACATGTACCTTAACCAAAATCCCTCATCAATTTCATCATCCAAATATGATTTGTAACTCTGTAATAGACCTGGTGTATATGATCACATATCTGCAAACCTTATTTAACTTTAACAACAAGAGACTATCATTTTCATCAAACTTTTCTTTAGTCTCACATGACTAGTTTTGGATTAGTCAACAACCCTAACTTGAAATAATAAAGAAATTGTACCTGTAATGAATAAAGATTTGAAACTGATATACAATGTTCTTCAGTGTTTTTAATTCAATTCCTCCATGTGTCACTACTTGGAACCTCTCAGAAAAAGAGTTATAGTAAAAATGGCATACCTTGTTGAATTTTGGCTTATTCTAGAGAGAGATATTGTAGAGCGAGCCTTGCACGAAATATTTATTGAATCGATATGAAATTGTTACATAGAATACTACAGACTATACTCTAACCAAAAAAATTGTTCTTACTCAATTTGGATTTGTTATGAAAAATTATGACGTTTTTACGCGAAACACTTGTTTTGGACAAGCTTCAAGACTAGCCACAAACCCTATTTTCCACGGAGTGTAACCCCAAAAATACAATGACCCACAAGATGAAATTTTACCACTGATACTTGGATATGTTTCCTCAATTTCATAGCAATTTCAAAGTCTGAATCATTCTAGAATAAAATTTATTGTGAAAATGGTGAGATGACCTATAAATAACATACCTTAGAAAGCATCATCAAAGGATTTATCCTTCCTTGAATTTTGGCCTTCTTTTCTTCACCTTTCCTCAAAAATTCAGCTTATATATTATTTGGTTACCTCATACACCTATATATATTCAATATTCTCAAGTGGGATATAAAATGAGAGAGCCTTGCCTCTTATTTATACTCTCCAAGTAGCTTCCTTAAAAACATCTTCTAGGTCACTTTGCCCACTTTCTTTATTTTAGGGTTAACCCACTTCTAATTTCTCCATTAAATTTATTATTGAAATAATTAATTTTGTATTCACTTTGAATTATAATACACTCACCACTTCACTTTATTATTTACCTTTTAGAATCTCTTAAACCGCTTTGACTACTTTTACCTTTTGGGGCTTCTAGATGACATATGAGGGTCCTCCAACTTCATAAGGCCATAACTCTCAAACCGTGAGGAGTTATGTGAAATTGCACATACCACTAGAAATGGAATGACATGTACTATCCATATAGAATAGTATTACCTGAAAATATATCAAAACTCATACCATTATCCATCAAACAAACTTGGGTCCATTACCCAAACCTGGGTTCTCCAACTTCTCATGGCCATAACTCTCTAACCGTGAGGAGTTATGTGACATTCCACATACCACTGGAAATGGAATTAAAAGAACTATCCATATAGGATAGTTTCAATGAAAAATTCACTGAACTTCATCTCAGTATTCGACAAATAAGCATGAGTTCTCTAACCATACTTCTAGGATAACTCAATCTACAAAGCGTCTTCCCGTGAGGGATTTCACTATAAGGGGACCACTTTGGAGTTCATCCATTTGTACTTATTATCAACCATGACAAGACAATAATGAGTCATATTTACATCAAACAAACTTGGGTCCATTACCCAAACCTTTGTCCTACTGGAACTCACTACCGTACTTTCTCCAAGGGTTGACATCAATCTATAATATCACTCTCCAATAGTTGACATCAATAACAACCAACAATCTATACCAACCATCCATCAAACTAATGCAACTGTTTGACAATCTTCCCCTTTGGCATTGATGGAAACACTTTGTCATGATAACATTCATTCTTATACTCTTTATCAATGTTTCTATCTCTCCCCCTTTGACATCAATGGAAAAGGGTATCTCCCTTTGGGGTTTCTCCCCCTGACTGAATTCTCATTGGGGTTGCTCCCTCTGTCTACGTCCCTTTGATTTTTCTTTGTGTTTATAATTATTTGATTACTCTCTTTCCCTTCACATGAATAATATCTCCCCCTTTTATAAAGGGTATCATTTTGAAGTCATATCACTCATTCTTCCCTTGTGACAATCGCTCCCCTTGGAAACATGCCTTTATGCTCTCTCTCCAAGGATTTACCTTTTGCATCTGATAAATCTCTCCCCCTTTATCTTATTTATGGTGCTTCCTCATGTACATCTAAGACATATAAGATAACCATTCAAAAATATTCATTTTGGAGTAGAAATTACTCCTAGTCTCTGGCGAAGATACGCAAGGGCTTCCCATGGAAGCAGTTTTGTAAATATGTATGCCACTTGTTCTTTTGTTCCCACATATTCAACTCTGATGCTCTTCTCTACAACCCATTCCCGTAGAAAGTGATACTTGATTGGAATGTTCTTTGTCTCGGAGTTCATCACCGGGTTTTTGAGATACTGATGGCACTTGTATTATCACAATAGATTGGAATGAGCTCATCATACTCAACCTATATATCTGTCAGAGTTTGTTTCATCCAAAGAGCCTGTGTACAACATGATGTTGCTGCAATATACTCTGCCTCATCTGTAGATAAAGATAATGATGATTATTTCTTTCTTAGCCATGATACTAAACACTCACCCAAGTAGAACGTTTCTCCACTGGTGCTCCATCAGTCATAAATACAACCTGCCCAATCTGCATCTTTGTATGCAATAAGTGATAGATCCTTTTCTTTTGGATACCATAACCCAAACTCTTATGTTCCTTTGAGATATATGAAAATCCTCTTCACTGCTAATACATGTGATTCCTTTGGTGCTACTTGAAATCGTGCCACCTGTCCAACTGGCTACATTACATCTGGTCTAGATGTTGTCACATATAGTAAGCTACCAATCATTGACCTGTATTGCCTCTTGTCTGTAGAATTTGAATCATCATCTTTGCTCAAATTGAAACTAGTTTTCATAGGAGTGGTAACTGGTTTGCAATCTTCCATTCTGAACCTCTTTAGCATTTCTCTAATATACTTAGTTTGAGAAATAAAAATTTCTTGGTTTCTTTGACATATATGAAGACCCAAAAAGAAGGATAGTCCTCCAAGAAATGACATTTAAAATTCATTCTTCATATCCTTCACAAATTTATGGCTTAACCTATCATTAGTACTTCCAAAACAATATCATCAACATAAATTTCAATTAATAAAATATTACCTTGAGTTACCTTGATGTAGAGGTTGTTGTATGTGCTTCCTTTCCATAGTTCGTAGGGAGTTTTGTCATTGTTGTTTCTGAGCATTACTCTGTTTTGAATGTGAACTAATGTAAGCATTGCATGTGTCCAAAAAATATCTATCAATTTGGAATCCATTAGCATTGTTCGAGCCATTTCCTTTGTAATTATCATCCATTATGATAATGTTCATTTTTCTTTGAACCACTCTCTGAACCAATCTATGAATCCATTTTCTCGTCCACTATCATATATCTATCCAAACCTTCCAAGTGTTCTTACGAATCCATCTATGTCCATACTATCAAAGAATCTACTTGCGTAATTGTCCATAATGCTGACCCATTTATCACTATACTATCATGAAGTCTTGATTAATCTATCAAATTGTACTTATACTAACTGATTTTTTTGAATCTATCTTCTCAAACTCTGCAAGCTGCTCGAAGGATGGTTCTTTGGTCTGTCACATCTATCACATAGACTCCCCCTGTCTAATATTCATATTACTTTGGAGTCTCTTAATCGAATGGCTCAGAACAATTCATGCTCTGATGTGTATTCATCATCATCTTCATTGGTAGATTCATTATCTCTCTGAGCTCTGACTTCTTTCTTTATATCTGTGGATTCATCTTTCACTACAATGCCTGAAAGTACAATCTATTGAACCTGTTCCTTATTTACCTATCCTTCCTTTCTTTACGTTATTTTCCAAACCTTTCTGTATCTGACATCTTTCTTTTTCTCTGTAGAATTTTCTTCATCTCATTTTATTGCCAATCTTGCGATCTTTAGTACCTGGTCTTTGTTCACATGTTCTTCATGTTTTCTTATCCATACTTTCTTAAATATGATATCAATATTCTCTTTCATGGAAGTATCGATCATGCTTCTACAATCATTGGCTATGTGTCCATAGTTATGGCATTTATAACACTCAATGTTACGTGTGACCACATAAGCACGGTCTTCTTGAACATTTCTTTTATAATCCCTGCAATCTGTAACCTTATGTCCAAAGTGTTAGCGACCAAAAATGCACCGGCATTTTTGAAAGAACGATGCCTAATCTTGTAGGGAAAATTTTGATAGATTCTCGAGCCCCAAATGCAGATCTGAAAGCACCATTGGAAATTTTAGCATTTGTAGACGTCGATCGACTATTTAAGCATGCAAAACAGACTCTCCATGACTGAGAAATTTGATTTTGAAAAAATCTGTGCTTTCACCAGCGCAGAAGGCAGAATTATAACTAGTTAGCTGTTGAAAGCTCCGCCTTTCAACAGCTAAGGAGCAGATTTTCGGGTAAGTTAGCTGTTGAAAGCCTGTCACGGCCAGAATAGCCAAATTTTTTCCCAGATCAGGATTTTTTGGGTTTGAATGGTTTGAATTCTTCTTCAATAAGATGGTTATGAATTATCAAGTCAAAATCTGAAGGCCATTCTCAGAGATGAAAGTCAAAAGGGAATTTTTTGACTAGATTTGGTGATTTTCAAGGGCAAAATGATAGGAATTTTTGGCACACATCATCAAATTCAAATTCCACTTTCAAAGGAATAGATCAAAGAGCCTTGGAAGGCTAGGCTACACTTCATCAACTTTCAACCAATGTTTGAAGACCAAAAGATAGAGGTTGACCTCATCTTGAGGATCTCTCATTATCTTTTGTGAATCAGTTTTGACTTTCTATTTTTAGAATATCAGATCCATTGTTTTAGGATCTGAAAACTGATTGTAATAGGCTATAAATGCCTCTTTTTTCTAAGAGACAGGGGGTTCAATCTTGGATACATTTGGCCTATGTACTTAGACTCTTATTTTGATATGAATCACAACTTTCTTTTGCTACTAATATCAGATTTTCTCATGTGTTTCATTGCTCTGTAATTCGATTCAATTTAGCTCAACTATTAAGAACTGTCATCTTCTTATTTGGCTCATGAATTCGAATTGAATGATCTCTTACTATCTTGTATGAC
>ML793298.1:183944-209581 GCA_009831015.1 Picea engelmannii | reverse complement strand
TGATCTAGATAATCAAGTACAACAGTGTGTAGGATCATACAAGCCAACAAGAATTCCTTTAGTTCAAGTTTATGAGCTAAATAAGAAGTTGACAGTTCTTAATAGCTGAGCTAAACTGAAATAAAGTACAGAACATGGAATAGATGAAGAAATCTGTCATTAACAACAAAAGAAGACTAATTATGTATTGAAAAATAAGTGTCTTAGTACAATAGCCAAAGAGTATCCAAAATTGAACCCCTTGACTCTTATAAAAGCTAGGCATTTATAGCCTTTTACAATCAGTTTCAGATCCTAAAACAATGGATCTAATATTCTAAAAATAGAAAGTCAAAACTGATTTTCAAAACATAAGGAGAGATCCTCAAGATGAGGTCAACCTCTATCTTTTGGTCTTCAAACATTGGTTGAAAGTTGATGAAGTGTATCTTAGCCTTCCAAGGCTCTTTGATCTGTTCCTTTGAAAGTGGAATTCGAATTTGATGATGTGTGCCAAAAATTCTTATCATTTTGCCCTTGAAAATCACCAAATCTAGTCAAAAAATTCCCTTTTGAATTTCATCTCCAAGAATGGCCTTCAGATTTTGATTTGATAATTCATAACCAGCTTATTGAAGAATATTTCAAACCATTCAAACCCAAAAAATCCTGATCTGGGCGAAAATTTGGCTATTCTGGCCGTGACAGTCTTTCACCAGCTAATTTACCCGAAAATCTTCTCCTTAGCTGGTGAAAGGCAAAGCTTTCACCAGTTAACTAGTTATAATTCTGCCTTCTGCGCTGGTGAAAGCGCAGATTTTTTCAAAATCAAATTTCTCAGTCATGGAGAGTCCATTTTGCATGCTTAAATATTCGATCGACATATACAAATCCTAAGCTTTCCAATGGTGCTTTCAGATCTTCATTTGGAGCTCGGGAAGCTATCAAAATTTTCCCTACAAGATTAGGCATCGTTCTTTCAAAAATGCCAATGCGTTTTTTATCGCTAACAGAATGGTCTGTAGAATTCCTTGTACCAGTCGAACAGACATAACTCTCCGATCTCAACCTCATCAAAAGTCATGTAGTCACTCAAGAAGAGTATGATGGACCCAGTAGTAGTAAGAAGAAAAACGAGGAAGAGGTGGAGGAAATAAACAACGCATCAGAGGAAACTGCGTCGGAGTCACCTAAAGGAGGAGGAGATGATGAAGTAGACCAAAAAGAGGACGAAGGGGAAGAAGACAAGCAAAAATAGGGCGGAGTGACACCGCCTAAATATCCCCTTATAGAGGTTGATACATCGAATAAAATAAAGGTTTCCCCAAACAAACCCTCAACATGGAAGAAGTCACGAGCCAATAAACCTCCATTACAGACTGTTCTCATGGTGGATGATATTGACTTCATCATTGTCGTTGTATCAGGTACCTCAGAGGACATTTTGCAATGAAGTGAAGCCAAAAAGGAGACAATGTTAAACAGGATCAAGGCTGAGCTCAAAGGGGTACAACAGGTTCCTTATTCGAGCCATGCGGTGTCTACTACATCGTTGTCATCAGGGGGCATAAAAGTAGGAGATGAGTCTACCCAGCTACGCAGATTAACAGATTCAGCAGAGGCTCGCCTTCGTCGGGTCCAGGAGGAAAAGGAGTAGGCCACAGAGGCATTAAAGCAAGAAAAGGAAGAATACTTAGAGCAACATTGGATTGCGCAGCAAGATAAAGATGATCTCCAGGTGAAGTTTGCAGAGGATAAAGCGTGGATCCAGAAGGAAAAAGAACAAATGCTTGCAGAGGAGATTGGAATTAAAGAATCATTCACTAGAGCACTTTGCTCTATGTCAGGCCTAGCACATATTGAAGAGGAAAAAACTAAGAGACAAGTAGGGAAGCTCGTTGAAGTTATTCAGCAGCTCCAAGAAAGAGTAGCAGAACTGGAATTGCAAGCAGTGCCAAGAACTCTATAGGAAGTGTGAGATCAAAGGGAATAAACTGCTCAGAGCACAATCAAAAGAATCAAGGCATTGGCCTTAGAATGAAAAAAATTAAGCAATCGAAGTGCACAGACTTATGAGCACCTTGTAGAGGATCCAGAAATAAGGACATTGGAGTCATAGCTCCAAGAATAAAAGAAACAAACAGCGACAATGAAAGCACAGTTGAAGGTACTGTCAATGGTTGAGAAGATGAAAAGGTCACAAGAACAGTGCGCAGTTCTGGAGTAGGTCCATACCATCCAAAGTAAAGTCATGGAAGTGATCCAAAGACTCCATCCGGTACAATATGAAGCCTGCACACATTTTGAGGAGATTGAGGGACAAGGTGCACATCTGGAACAAGCGGTAACCATAGTGGAACAATGCTTGGAAGGACCTGTCATGGAGATAGTCATTTAGGAATTCACCGAGAAAGAGGCTCTAGCGAAGCAACAAGTCAAGGTAGCTCGAGCCAAGCTCGAGGCCTTCGAAGCAGATTTTCCCAGATCAAAGTGACTCGAGACGAGTCACATATGAGTGTTGAGGGTCTGTTGGCCCTCGACCAATTTTTGGAGAACCTTGGTCATGTTTGACCATTTTTGGGACTTCGACAGGCTAGTCAAAGATAGAGCGCCAAGGCAAAGTGGAGATCACGGGATATCACCCATTTTTGTGGGATTTTTGGGTTTATGGTTTATGTAACGGGTATGGGATGTCGTCCCATGGGTCTTACCCATTTTTAGGCCCCTTTTGTAATGTATAAATAAGTAGTTAGGTGATGTAAGAAGGATTCATTTGTAAGTCAGTGAGCTAAGTGAAAATAGTTGTGAATGCTTTGTGCATATTGTGTGTTGAGAACTTGCAGAGCTAAGTGCAAGTGATTTTAAGAAGGCTATGTGTTGTGCCAAGCTTGGGGAAGGAGGATGTGGGGAAGTGTGTCTAGATCTCCTGTCCATGCGAAGTTGGTTTCGTGGCTCTATGCAAGTAAGAATATTGAAAGAAGATAATAAAGAAGACGAAGAGTTGGTGGACGTAGCCCCATGCAGTATTGTAATATTTATGTATGTAGATACATCTGATGGAGTAGCTTAGTGCTTAGTGATATGAATGAATGTTATACCTAATCTATTTCTATGTGCTAATTTCTTGGATGTGTTAGATCTTATTGAATACTGCGATGCTCTATAATTCGGGTTTTACCTGCGATGTGAATAAAGGGTTAAATACTAATGAATATCAACTACTAAGTGCTCTGTTAAGTATTGTGATCATAGATTTGTGTCCCATCTAGGGTGTAGACATGTGAGTCCTGCAATCCCCCTTGCCTCTACCTCGAGTGAGACTTCATCTGCTTCATAGGTGTTGTCGAAAGGGTCGATAGTTAGGGTTTTGTTGATGCATTGTTGAAGCGTTGAACCCTTGGTCTGCCCCTGTGCAAACACATTCCCATAAAAACTTCAATACATCATATTGAGACCCTTCCAAGTGAACCTCTCCTGAATTTGTCTATAAGTATTCAAGTACCTTCGATGAGCTGCCAAAGGAGAAGTATGCATTGCATGCATAATTTTGTCTTTCAACTGAGATTCTGGTACTAAATAGATCTGGTCCTTATAATATATGATGTCATCAATATACCTAAACATCAAGTATCTCACAATAAAACCTGTTTATGGAGTATTCTATCAATAGAAGTGCCTTCCATTCCACTGAAATATCCATGAGAGAGAGAGTGGGTATCCTAGATAAGGCGTCATTAACCACATTATTTTTTCCTTTCACATACTCAATTTTAAAATCATAGGCTTGGATTTTACTGATCCATTTTTGTTGTCACTCGCTCAACTCCTTTTTCTCCTTGAGAAACCTCAAGCTATTATGATCGATCTTTACCTTGAACCTATTCCCCACTAGGTACTTCCAGAATTTGGTCAAAGCATTCATTATAACTAACATCTCGTTGTCGTATATGGAGTAATGTCGCTCATACTCTAATATTTTACGGCTCTCAAATGCTATGGGGTGACCTTTTATATCAATACAAATCCTATCTCCACTCCTGAAGCATCACACTCCAAGACAAATGGATGAGTGAAGCAGGGAGTGCTAAAACAGGGCATGAACTCATCACCTTATTCATTTTCTCGAATGTCTCATGGGCCTCCTCTATCCAAACGAAAGGCCCCTTTTTGGTGAGATCGGTCCATGGCACTGTCAACTATGAGAATACCTTAACAAATTTCCTGTAATAAGTGCAAATACCAAGGAAGATCTTCATTTATATCAAATTCCTAGGAGTTGGCCAATCAATGATTGCCCTGATCTTTTCTTTGTGCGCCTGTACCCCATTGTCCCCAATCACGTTCCCCAAGTAGAGCATCTCTGTCATACCAAATTCACACTTGGATTCCTTTGCATACAACTGTTGACTCTCTATAATACCAAGTACTTCATCCAGGTGTTGCAGATGGTCTTCCCATGTTTTTTTGTATATGAGGATGTCGTCAAGGAATACCAATAAGAACTTACTCAGCTTCTTATTGAACACATGATTCATACATGACTAGAATGTGGCAGGGGCATTATTTAGCTCAAATGGAATGACTAGAAACTCATAATTCCCATAGTGGCATCTAAAGGTTGTTTTAGGTACGTCCTTCTCTCGTACCTTGATCTGATGATACCCTGATCGAAGATCAATCTTCAAGAAAAATTTGGCTCCCCTAAGCTCATCCATTAATTCATCGATCCTAGGTATGGGGTACCAATTCTTGATTGTCTTCTTGTTTAGGGCCTTATATTCAATACACATCCATAGAGTACCATCCTTGTTCTTGACTAAGACAACAGAAGAGGAAAATGGGCTGGAACTAGGGCGGATGTGACCCATTTTCAACAATTATTTAATGGTTTTTTTAATCTCATCCTTGTAAACTTTAGGGTGCCGATAGGGGCTTGTGACAACTACTTGGACCCCCTCTTCTAGCTCTATGATATGCTCAAAACCTCTATGATGTGGAATTTCAAGAGGAATGTCACTAAATACTTTATGATGTTTGTGGAGTAGTACCTGTAAGTCCTCTGGAAGCTGCTACAAATGGTCAGGTGGCTCTCTGTCAGAAATAAATCACTCTATAGCCCACTCTATATCACCATGCCTCATAAATACCTCCATGTTGTGTGATGACACAATATTTGGTGGGTACTGGTGTATGGCTCGTAGGACTACTTTCTTTCCATCCGGGCCTGTGAAATCCATCTCCATGGTCCTCTAATCAGTAGTGTATCTCCCAATAGAGAAAATCCATTGAACACCCAACACTACATTGGTTTCTAATATGTCCACCACAAAGAAATAATCTATCATTGAGTAGTTTCCCATGGTTATGGTGAGATTGGGAGTCCACTTGGTGCAACTCATATGGTGGCCTCCTGGTATGACTACTGTGAACCCATTGAATTACTTTGTCGGAATTCCTCTCCTCTCGACCATGTCACCATCAATGAAGTTATGGGATGGTCCCCCATCGATCAATATTGTCACCTTGTACCCCTGTAGGACACCTCTGACCCTGAAGGTATGATACCTCGAAATTATTAACATCGAGGCCATGATAGGCTCCTTAGCCCCAGCCTATGAAGACTCATCTCCTGATGTTGGATGTCCCTGGTCTTGTGCCTACTGCACCTCCTCCTCCTCATCACTGTCACTGTCAGATTATACATCAATGTAATTGGCCATGCCCATTTTGTCCTTCCCGTCGCATCTATGCCTTGGTGCCCATGGTTCCTGATAGCTAAAAAATAATTTCTTTTTCCTCAATTCTCTCCTGGTCTCTTCATCCAGTTTGGGCTTGCTAGCCCAATATCTCTGAGGTGGTCTTATTTCCTTTGTCTTCAGGGTAAAAGTGGGTTTGGGTGGATATCGGCTTTTAGGCATTGCATCCTGCATGTCCTGATCCCTACTGATTGCATCCTATAAAGAGGTAGGCTCGTAGGCCTTGAACCATCCTCGTAGAGGCTCCATTAGCCCCTCAACAAACAACATCACCAAAACGACCCTATGAAATGTCTGACACCGTCACAACAACCCTCTGAAACTTATATATAGAGGCCTTTGGGATACCTGTCTATTTGAGATGAGCCAACTCTCTAAATTGAAGATCAGGGTCCTTCGTGTCAAATATATCAATGAGTATTTGTGCGAAGTCCAGGTAGGAGGTAACTATTGCATGCCCCAAGGTGACTAACCCATGGTACCATCACTCATGGGACTCGCCATCTAGGTGCAAGGTGGCCAACTTAATGACATATGTCTCTGTTATCTGGTGTAGCTGGAAGTAAGTGTCGATATTTTTCACCCATGATCTAGAGGAGCATTTAGAGCCCTCGTCAAAGTTGGGAATAGTGACTTTCCCAATGGTACGATGCAACTAAATTTTTTGTGTCATAGCCCTCATGGGACCTCTCATTCGATTTCTTCTCTTCCTATTGCAGAACTCTATGAAGGACATGGTTGAGTGGAAATAATATCCTAGTCTCTTGTACTCCTCTAAATATTCCCTATAGGGCTTATCCTACTCAACCTGCATCGATGGACCTACGGCCTCATTCCCCAAAAATTGAGGCATAGTGTGTCTCGGGGATTTGGTGTACAAGTGGGGATGGATATGCATGGTAGTGCATGAGTGGCTTCCCTCTCCATTGTTTGAACCCCCATCACCATTCTGGTTCTTCTTTATTGTGCCCTCCAATGAATTCTTAGCAAACTTCCCCATAAGGTCCATCATGGTCTTTTGAACCTTGGCCAAGTCATTCAAGATATTGAAAAAACTGTTGATCCTAGTATCATATTCTTCCCCCATAGTTCCTTTTCCCTTAGGTGTGATAGATGGTGTTGCCTCTCTTGTCCCTTATTCTCTAACCACTTCTTCTTCTTCCCACCCAGGGATATCTATGGTTCTTCCCCTACGTCTCCGATAGGTAATGTTTTGCTCATCTTATGGTCTCATAAATCTGATTATAAATGTCCCTTAGAGCCCATAGATGTAAATGAACATGCTTTGATACCACTGTAAAATTCCCTTCTTGGAATTTCTTGGAATTCCACCCAAATTTTCCAAGTTTGTTTAAGTTCTGTCTCTGAGGTATTGTTGTCCCTCGACCAATTTTCGAGGAAATGTTGGTCATGTTTGACCATTTTTGGGATTTCGATAGGTTGGTCAAAGATGGAGCACCCAGGAAAAGCGGATATTGCGGGATCTCTCCCATTTTGCGGGCTTTTTGGGATTTTACGGTTTATGTAATGGGTATGGGATGTCAGCCCATGGGTTTACCCATGCTTAGGCATTTTGTAATGTATAAATAAGTAGCTAAGCGATGAAAGTAGCATGGCTAAGTGCTAGTGTTAGCTATGTGCAAAGACTTGTAATTGCCTTAGTGAAAGAGAATGTGTTAAGAGTTGCAGAGCTAAGTGAAAGTGTTTTGTAAGTGCTTTGTGCAAATAGATTGTGTAAGTCTTTGTTCCTTGACCTAATTCGGGGAGGGAGGATATGGCGAGGTACGCATAGATCTCTTGTCCCTTGGTGGAGTTGGTTCTGTGGATTTGTGCACAGGAGCAGAGGACTGTAAGAATCTTGAAGACTAATAAAGAAGAAGAAGATTTGGTAGACGTATCCCCACACTGGGGTGAACCATGTATATCATGTTTCGATGTGCTTTGTGCAATGTTGTTCATGTTATTTATGTATCTATTTACTTAGTGCACTATTCTTGATGTGTGATAGGTAGATCCATTGATGCTTGGTGCTTTATATATGAATAAATGCTAGATCTTCTCTAATGTTATGTGCTAAATGATTAGATGTGCTTAATCTTGATTACCACATCATTGATCTGTAATAAGGGTTAATCTACGATGTGAATAAGAATCATAACTTAATGCATCTTGTTGGATAAGTGCTATGTTAAGTGTTGTAATCATAGATATGTGTCCCAGCTAGGTTGTAGACACTTGAGTCCTTGTTACACATGATTTTTGTCACTTTGGTGATGTCTTAACAGTGATGTATTTAGGCTCCCAACAAGGAATTTTTGCTTGAGAAAAGTGGCTCATGTCTTTTTCCAAAAAATATATTTTTAAGATGAGTTCGTAGGCTGCCTATGGTCTAGGGTGTGAGAAACCCTCATTCTCACAGGCCACCCACATATAGGGTGTGAAATTCTCACAGTCTACTCCATACATAGGATGTGAACCTATTTTTAAGCTTGGAAATGAGAAGAGGTATCAAGGGTTCCAGAAGGGAATCTTCTAGAAAATGAGTTGGCATTCGCATGGTTTTCATTCTACTAACTTCTCAGATTTGATGGGATCATCCTCATCCATGTAACCATCTCTCCTTCTCCTATATATTGAAAGGTTTCTCATGGAAAAGGTTAAGAAAGATTGAATGAAGAATTGGTGAAAGAATTGTGTGAAGAACCATGCTTGGACAGAAGCTTGAAGACTCTATTTGGTCTATAAAGAGGAATTGGATATTCTTCATGCAAGTACAGAGAAATTGTGTGTGTTGGAACCAAGGGTCACTGAAAGGAACATTTCAACATCAAGGTGATCAGGTTGTATCTTCTACTTTCAATTAATATGATACAGCAGCATGTCCCTTTCCCATAAAGTCATTCTTACTTTATTGTGTAATTCCTTGATCATATGCATAAGTTGACATTGAATATACTTTGCTATCTTCACTTTGGTTGGTTTTTGTTGTCTTGGACTTGACTTCACAAGAGCACCGGAGTGAAGAAAGAACAACAGAGACCTAAGGAAGCGATATAAAGGTATGTCACTTATTCCTTCCTATTAGTAGATTCAATTATTACAACTTAGGGAAAGAGTCATGTCCTGTCTTGTTTTGTTCTAGATCCAAGTGGATCTAGGGAGATCTGTTAGTGTCCGCACCTACCAGTTTGTCTGATAACAAAATAGGAGACTCCACTGGATCTAGAAAAAAAAATTGTTATCGGAAAAATGGGTAGGTGCGGACACTAACAGATCTCCCTAGATCCACCTGGATCTAGAACAAAACAAGACAGGACACGACTCTTTCCCTAAGTTGTAATCATTGAATCTACTAAGAGGAAGGAATAAGTGACATACCTTTATATCACTTCCTTAGGTCTATGTTGTTCCCGCTTCACTCCGGTGCTCACGTGAAGTCAAGTCCAAGACAACACAAACCAACCAAAGTGAAGATAGAAAAGTATATTCAATGTCAACTTATGCATATGAACAAGGAATTACACAATAAAGTAAGAGTGACTTTATGGAAAAGGGACATGTCGTTGTATCATATTAATTGAAAGTAGAAGATACAACCTATTCGCCTTAATGTTGCAAGCTTCCTTTCAGTGACGCTTAGTTCCAACACACACAATTGCTTTGTACTTGATTGAAGAAGATCCAATTCCTCTTGATAGACCAAATAGAGTCTTCAAGCTTCTGTCCAAGCAGGGTTCTTCACACAATTCTTTCACTAATTCTTCATTCAATCTTGCTTAACCTTTTCCATGAGAAACCTTTCAATATATAGGAGAAGGAGAGATGGTTACATGGATGAGGGTGATCCCATCAAATCTGAGAAGTCAGTAGAATGACAACCATGCAAATGCCAACTCATTTTCTAGAAGATTCCCTTCTAGAACCCTCGAGACCTCTTCTCCTTTCCAAGCTTAAAAATAGGTCCGCACCCTGTGTATGGAGCAGACTGTGAGAAGTTCGCACCCTAAGTGTGGGTGTCCTGCGAGAATGAGGGATTATCACACCCTAGACCATAGGTAGCCTGAGAAATCATCTTAAAAAAATGTTTTTTGGAAGAAGACAGGAGCCACTTTTCTTAAGCAAAAAGTCCTTGTTGGGAGCTTGAATACATCACTATTAAGACATCACCAAAGTGACCAAAATCATGTGTAACAGAATGACCCCCAAAGTATGAGGTTGGAATCTGTGACAGTTGAAATACTTTGTAAACTGCTTGTGTGTGTCAGAAACTAGGAGTGCACCTAATCGAAAACCTACAAACAACCAAGCATCTGCAGAATATAATACCAGTTCTGAGATAGGCATTCCCATACTCACATCACAGACTGATGAAATCATGAACGTAGGTCATGGACACCAATCATACATCGTTGATCCATGCCATCAAAATACTGCATAGCCACCAGGAATACACTGTGGATCTATGCGAGAAGACTTAAATTAAGATGACATAGCCACATGACATACAAAGTGGATCTATGTGTCGATGCAAATCATACATACTCCACCGTAGCCTGGATCAAAAAGATGAGACCTAGGGTCTTCAATCCCGTCACCTGAAAGTATGAATCTTGCTAGGCGATTACATGTGTTGAAGTAGAACATGGTAGAAACCACTCGATTACTGGTCATTGATGAAACCATTAACAAGTGCGAGGGAAATCACCATTAATGTCAATGACTCCCAAGGTACACTAGTACAATCCAACGAATGTGAATAAATGATCTAAGGTCGAACATTCGACGGAACCTCCCGACCAGGGGTCAATAATGAAAACCCACTGTCGAAAGCGAGGAAACCTACCATTGAGGTATGCAAGTTCCAAGGTACCAAATAATTTATAAGTCTTGTTTCTGGATAATGAGTTGGAGTCAATGGAACAAGACTCGTCATAGGAGGGCCTTGATGTATACCCCATCAATGAAACAAAATAAGTAACATATTTTGAAGATGAAACAAAGTATGAATATAGGTTGAAATGGACACAGGGAAGGCTGACATGGTAAGAATGGACAACTATAGATGGTCGACTCAATAAAGGACTTGGATGAACTTCTCTTGAACATATGAATGACATGACTAAGGACTTGGCAGCACTAACTCAGAGATGACCTAGGATATGAACTTGTAGCAAGTCGAATGAGAGACAAATGGATTTCCCAAACCGGTTTCAAATAATGAATAGGGGGTGTCATGTTCAAGAGCGACACTTACTTCCATCAATGTGAATACGAAAACACATCCCTTTCCCAAAATTTCCCCCACCATTTCTAGCGAGTACCTCTTTATTTTTATACAAGCTTGAGTAGGATAACATATGCTTGTTGACGTAATCTCATCCTTCGGACGAGTCCCTCTGAGTATGTTTAACGAACCCTAGGAAGGAGTGGCTCGATCCAATTACGGGTCTTTCGATGTTTGTTTAATGAGTCCAAAGATAGAAAACTCAGGGGATTTTCATGTTTTGAGAGTCTGAAAAAAAATTAAAGAGAACTCTCTCAGTTTCTTTTTTGTAAAATAGTTCCATAGGACCGAAAAAGTGATAAACTATCGCCCATCGAACATTTTGTTCAGATACTTTTACGAGCATGAACAGAACAAGGTTGCTCGGTGATATTTTCGTTTTTATGGAGTGTGAAAAGAGCTTAAAGGATACTCCTTTGTGTTCATCGTTTTCATGTTACCATGACGAGTACAAAAAGACGAGAAAAGTATACTCGGTTACATTCTCATGTATTTTCGAGCGCGAGAACGAACGAAGACTGAGCTGAATGTTTTTCTAAAAACCATAAAAAGTAGTCGCACATGTGATGAAAAAGAAAAAACATCTGTACTCCTTCGTGTGGACTTCAAAGTTGCTATATCTGCAAAAATTCACACTCATAGGACTATTAGGCATCAGGTTTTATAGACAAAACAATATAAAAATCAACAAAAATGGTAAAAGGTGAATAAATATGGGTAAAAAGGGATTTTACCATTTTCATTGTGATTTTGCCAAGATCTTTGCCCAATACACCTCATTTTCCCCCAAATTTCGTTGCTCGATCATGGGAGGCACAAGCGACCATTTGGTGAACCGTCTCCGCCAACGAGGTAAGCTCTTCATCTTCTACCTTTTCCATGGTTTAGTTTTAGTTTTTATTGGCAATTTTTAAGGTTTTGGGTTCGTTTTAGGGCCAAAACTTGCGCCCGACCATTCTTGTAGGCTAGCCATGCGGGACCTGCAAGAATCTAGGATTCTCGCAAGAGGCCTTAAGGACACCTATGAGAATCTCGCATTGTGTTAAAGGGTCACATGTGGGGGCCGAAAAATGAAATTTCAATTTGATTTTTTCTCTATCCTTGGCCCAGTATTGGAATCATCTTATACAATATAATCCTCACCCGACTGGGGAGAAACAACCCCAAACCCATTTCTTCTAATGTTCAAAATGCTCTGTCTCCTACCACTCCCACTGAAAAAACTTCTAAGGTAAATGTTGTTCAATCTACCCCCGCCGGTAAAAACAAATCCAGAAAGGGAAAGGGTAAGAATAAGGAGGACAAAAATAATTCACAAACAGAGAGAACCAAAACACCACCTGTTGATGATAGGGATAAGCATAAACCTCGATACCCTTGTCTTATCTGTGGTGATGATCACTACACTAAGGATTGTCCACAATGGGCCGAGGTTACTAAGTTCCTTCAAGGGACCACGAAACCACCCACTCTGGCTGTATTGTCACAACCCTTCCCTTCTCAACAACAGGCCCAATTGGTCATTCAGGACCAACCTTCCCCCTCCAATACATCCTATGTCTTAATGTGTATAGGAGATTCAAAGCAAAATGACATCACACTTACCACTCGAGCAAAAAATTATGCTTCGTCCAAAGAAAAGGTTGATGTTATACCTCCTTCGTTGGTCCAACCATCTCCCATGACTCCACCTACCAATGGTCCTCTTCATCTCGAATGACCAAGCCTTGACACAGTCCTTCTCCCTCCTCCAAAGGGTGTCGTTCAGAAATCGTCTTTCAATCCTCATGCATGTGCTACCCAGAACTACAGTATTGTTGAAGATCTGGCCCAAGCACCATCCGCGATGTCAGCCCTCGAAGTCCTTCAAAGTTTCCCTATACAATGGAAGGCAATGTTGAAATCTATCGGTGGAATCAACCCTACGGATACAAATTTAATAATTTTTTACTTGGAAGATCACATTCCAATGTTACCCCCTCAACTCGCATTCCAAATACAAGTTATTGTCTCCGAAAAAAACATTTGTAGAATAGTTATTGATGAGGGTGCCTCGATGTGTGTCATGTTTATTACCTGTTGGAAAGCCATCAGCTCTCCTCCTTTGACTGAATCCCACAACACACTCAAAACCTTTAATGGATCCAGTTTTAATCCTTACAGTGTCCTCCCTTCATTGTCGATTATGTTAGAAGGCAAAACGGTCCAAGTTGAAGTGGAGGTCTTTGACGCTCCTCTCGATTACAACCTTCTACTTGGCCGTAGCTGGATTGATTCCATGCACGCAGTTGTGTCGACTCTTTTTCATTTCGTGCATTTACCACATCAAGGAAAGGTAATTACCATCGACTAATAAGCCTTCTTTAACTCATAAGCGTGTACCAGCAACATACCGTTCATTGCCAAAACCCCCCCGGATATGAGAATGTCGTTGTGGATCTTCCTGAAGACTCCTTGTTAATGGGTACCTTCTCCATCCCACCATCCGATGTTCCACATCCATCTGTCGCCTCGATCAACATGATCTCCACCTCTATTCATGGAACCCCTGCATCTCATGACACATGGATGGTACCCGACCACGGCGATAATCTTTGTTACGGCAACGAAATTCCTTTCAGTCTTGTCGAATTCGTCTATCAGGCCATTCAATCGGAAACCCCTTCTACCCCCTCTCTTGGTGATTTATCTCCAGATCCTTTCCACGTCATTTTCCCCACAGAAGAGATGATTATGTCTGTTATGGAAGATGCCCCCTAGGACGATGGACATCATCGTTCCATCCTCTTCCTAGAACAACACACCATCGAGAGCTACCAATGGATCTCAACACCATCAACCGTTGTCATCATTTCTACCATTCCTGAGTCTACACATGATGTGTTTTCCGAAGGGAACTTAAGTAATATCTCACCCACCATCCCCCTCAACATATCCATAAAACTTGGAATAGTAAAAAATGTGCATATCGAAGCTTCGTGTTCCCCTGACAAAATTGTCACCTACAAGTCGCTTTTCAAAGAATTTTGTGACGTCTTCGCCTGGAGCTATGAAGAAATGCTAGGTATTGACCTCGACATTGTGATACATGAGATTAAGACATACCCATATGCTAAACCCGTTTGGCAACACCTTTTTCCGATCCACCCATGTAAAGCGGATGCTATCAAGCTTGAATTCGAGAAACTTCTCAAAGCCAGCTTTATTTACCCGGTGGCTCTCACTGACTGGGTTTCCAATCTTCTCTCGATTGACAAGAAACAAGGCACAATCTGGGTGTGGGTTGATTATAGGGATATTAACAAAGCATCTCCTAAAGACAACGTTCCTACCCCCTTCGTCGACCAGATCATCGACGATTGTGCCGGCAGTGAAATATTCTCTCTGATGGATGGCTTCTCTGGATATAATCAAATCAATATCATTCCCGCGGATCAACACAAAACCGCTTTTATTTGTCCTTGGGGCACTTTTGCCTATCGAAAACTTCCTTTCGATCTAAAAAATGTTGGTGCAACTTTTCAACGTGTTATGTCTTACGCCTTCCATGATATCAAGCACATCGTGCATGCATATCTAGACAACTTACACGCTCATTCCATGCACCCTGTAGATCATCCAATACACCTCCAATCCATTTTCCTTCGATGTCGGTTTCACCATATACGCTTGAATCCTCACAAATGCATCTTCTGTGTAGAATTCGGCCAACTTCTAGGCTTTATTGTTTCACGTCAAGGGATCAGGGTAGATCCTTTGAAGGTCAAGGCGATTCTCAATCTCCCTCCTCCTTCTTCGCTTCGCCAGTTACAAACTTTGCAAGGGAAGGCAAACTTTCTTCATCGTTTCATCCCAAACTATGCCGAGCTAACTCTTGGATTTACGCGAATACTCAAAAAGGGGTCTGAGTTCGTATGGGATACCACTTCCAATAAATCTTTTGAAGCTTTGAAACTGTCCCTGACACGTACCCCACTTCTCTTCCCACCTGATTACAGTCGCGATTATTTCCTCTACCTCGCAGCCTCGGATTACACCATCTCTATGGTTCTCATCCACGAGGATGATTCTCATGATGAACATGTCATCTATTACTTGAGTCGAAGTCTTACGCCTACCAAAACCAAGTATTTACATGTTGAAAAACTGGCCTTGGCAGCCGTCTAAGCAGTTCAACATTTCCAACACTATATCCTCTCTCACGAGACTACGATAAGTTCTAACTGCAACCCTATGCAACACATTCTCACATGTCAATTGCTAGGGGGAAAATACTCCAAATGGATAGTGATACTCCAGGAGTTTGACTTAGAATTCGAACACGCTAAGTCCAAGAAATTCTTAGTGTTTGTTGAGTTGATATGCGACTTTCTCTACTCTGAGACAGAAAATGTAGCAGTCAATTCATTACTTGATGAAACCCTTTTCCTTATTAGTTCCGATGATATTTGGTATGAAGATATCATCATATCTCTCCAAACCCAGACTTTCTGGCCCAATTTGTCTAGTATTGACCGCCATCGAATACGCTGCCAAGCCCATCCGTATATTATCCTCGGTGATACTCTTTATCGTCATGGGATTGACTCAGTTTTTTGACACTTCCTCACGTTTGACGAAGATGAAAAATCCCTAAATGAATGCCATTCTAGAGCCTGTGGTGGTCATATGTCTAGGTATGCTACTGCCCAGAAGATCTTGCGAGCAGGGTATTTTTGGCCTTCTTTATTTAACGATTGTATAATTGTTGTCCAAAAATGCCATGCTTTCCAGACATACAACCATAAAATATGGTCACATCATGCTCCTCTTCACCCTGTGGTCTCTGTTGGTCCTTTTGCGAAATGGGGTATCGATTTCACAACATGTCACCCTCACTCGGTCGGGGGGCATGGATACATTATTGTAGCCATAGATTATTTTACGAAATGGGTCGAGGTGATGCCGACATTTGACAACACCAGAAAGACCACAGCATTATTCATATTCAATCACATCATAGCTCATTTTGGTGTTCCTCAGGCTATGATCACGGTAGCCACTTTAGAAACTTCATGATGTCCAAACTCACTGAAACGTTGGGTCTTTGCTATGAAAACTCAACACCCTATTACCCACAAGCCAATGGCCAATTCGAAGCAATTAACAAAGTCCTCATTACCACGCTTCGACGAATGATAGGGATTCACAAAATGAGTTATCACACGATGTTGTTTTCACCATTGTGGGATTACCAAACATCCATTAAGTCCACCACTGGGTTTACACCATTCCGGTTAGTCTATGGTCTAGAAGCCATCCTACCGATTGAATGTGAGATACCCTCCCTAAAACTAGCCGTCGAACTCCTCCCAAACACTTCTGCTGAAGAAGAACATCTGTTGTATCTCATGCGATTAGACGAAACTCGTCATGACGCCACCCTAGTCATAGAATCCTAGAAGAAATGTGTCAAAGCC
This sequence comes from Picea engelmannii, assembly GCA_009831015.1. Taxonomy (NCBI): domain Eukaryota; kingdom Viridiplantae; phylum Streptophyta; class Pinopsida; order Pinales; family Pinaceae; genus Picea; species Picea engelmannii. The sequence goes on along the minus strand of ML793298.1, from coordinate 193,103 downwards.
CAATACGACAAACATGTCAAGCCTCATGTTTTCTTCGAAGGTGATCTAGTTCTCCTTTATGAACAAGATTGAGATATGCTAGGAGCAGGAAAATTCAAAGCTATGTGGCAAGGTCCTTATATCGTTAGGCAAGTTTTAGAGAAAGGAGCTTACGAGTTAGTGGACTACGACGGTATCCCTTTGAGTGAACCTAGAAATGGGTTGTACTTAAAGAAGTACTATGCCTAAGATAACATGTGCATGAGTACATGTATTTTATTGTATCATACTTCTTGTGTGTTATTGTAGTATGCTTTTTCATTATCTGGTCTCTACCCTCGACCGCTTATGTTACGTTTTGTTTGGTTCCCAGATGTCGGAGTCTTCACTACCCCACATTGGCTTCATTGATGGCGCTAGCCGTAGTACTCAGAACCTTGCTTCTGTTGCTTGGGCAATTTACACCCCTACAAATGAACTTATCACTCTACGAGGTGTGTGTCTCGGTCGTGCGACCAACAATATTGTAGAGTATAGCATCGTCATCGAATTGTTGATTGATGCTATTTCGCTTGGTATCTTCCACTTGGTTGTACGACTCGATTCGCAACTAGTAGTACTACAGCTAAGTAATTTCTATGCTATTCGGAGTCCTACTTTATTATGGGTATATTTACGAATTCACCTCTTGGAACATTATTTTGATTATATTAAGTATCAACACATTCCTAGATGTCTAAATACATTGACTGATGCATTAGCTAACTCTGTATTAAACAGAAATTTGGGCCATTTATAAACCAATCACATCACATGTATCACACAACACAAGATAAGCCAGTAGAAGTCGTATATATATATATATATATATATATATATATATATATATATATATATATAACGATCAAAAGTTTTTACAAAACGTTTCTGTCCAAGGACCAAAATCTCAAAATGTGAAGCTTATAGCTTCTACAAAATAGCGTCATGGGTGATGCTCATGAGCTCATGATAACACACAACTACCCGGGCCACCCTATGAAGTAGTCGACTAATAGACTCTGACACTCCCACAGTGTGGCGCTGATAATGTCTAAGGATCTCCCCAATAGCCATATCTGGGATGTCAGCGGTCAACCCCTCCAAGTTCTTCTCCACTGCCTCATAGTCTTCAGCATCCCATCGCGCCACTGGAGCCACCTCTCCTCGCCATTGAATAGGAGATGTTCCTGGAGGTCAATATGGCCCCACATCTGTGTCATCAAAAGGACATTTTTTATTTAGTTCTTGGACAAACATAAAAACATTTTATATGATAAAAATTATAAAAACATTTAAAATAACAAAATGTGTACTTCTTACCTAGGTCACCCCACTGAGCATCCTCAGGTAGGGCCAAATCCGGATCCCCTTGGAAATCCAAACCAACGTATGTGTAGTCATCAATCATCAGCATATGTGGCTGCAACCAGTCTAAAAATGAATCATTGTACTTGATGATGGGCCCAGCTACGTGTCGGGCCATGAGATTGCACCACCTCAGCATCCTCGGATCCTGTGGGGCCAGTAAACCCCAATCAGCCTGTAATCTCAACAATGGGACCCTCTCGAGGAAGAAGGACACCAAAAGTGATCTATACCCAAACTGCTTCAAGTTTCCCCTCCTGTACTTCGTCAATTTCCCTTTTCATACTACAGAGAACTACATCCGACCAGTTGAAGACTCGTGGCTCTATGCACTCTATGGCATATTGGAAGTAGCTCTGGAGAGCCATGTGTGGATCTGCGCTCCAGGCCATGCATGCTATAGTGAACAAGATGGTTCGCAGGGTCAAGTTTTGGACCCCCCAAATAGCAACCTTTCCCTCGCTTGTTTCTGCTTCAGGAACACAGTACTGGTGACAATACTCACTCATAGGGAGTCTGCAACCTCGACTATCGGTCAAGCTAGCGTGGTACCCACGCCGTGATAACCCTATTAGAAAATAGATATCCTCGATATCTAGGGTCAATGTGTGGACTCCCACATGAAACAACTGTTGGTCCACATCCCACACATGAACCAGGTACTCCAACAACTTGATTTGGGCCCTCATGCTCAGAATCCTAAAGAATTTCAAGAGCCCACAGTCTTGGAGGACAGCAATGGTACCTGGGTCATTCCTGGCAATGGCATCCTCCTTCTCATGTTCTCTCTCTCACCACTCCAGCATCATGATGGTCAAATGCCTACACAAGAACCATAAGAGAAGGGTCATCAACTTATTTCAAACCTTGGCATAATTTTTTGAGCAAAAATCAAATTGAAATTTCATTTTTCGCCCCCCGCAAGTGCCCCTTTATCACAGTGTGAGATTCTCGCAAGTGCCCTTAAGGCCACCTGTGAGAATCCTAGATTCTCGCAGGTCCCGCATGGCTAGCCTTCAAGAATGCTCAGGCGCAATTTTTTTCCCTAAAATGAACCCAAAACCTTGCAAATTGCCAATAAAAACTAAAACTAAACCATGGAAAAGGTAGAAGATCAAGAGCTTACCTCGTTGGCGGAGACTGTTCACCAAATGGTCGCTTGTGCCTCCCACAATTGAGCAACGAAATTTTGGGGAAAATGAGGTGTATTGGGCAAAGTTCTTGGAAAAATCACAATGAAAATGGTAAAAGCCATTTTTACCCATATTTATTCACTTTTTACCATTTTTGTTGATTTTTATATTGTTTTGTCTATAAAACGTAATGCCTAATAGTCCTATGAGTGTGAATTTTTGCAGATATAGAAACTTTGAAGTCCACACAAAGGAGTATGGATGTTTTCTCTTTTCCGTCGCATGTGCGACCGCTTTTTATGGTTTTTAGAAAAACCTCGATCTCAGTCTTCATTCGTTCTCGTGCTTGAAAATACATGAGAACGTAACTGAGTATACTTTTCTCATCTTTTCGTATTCGTCATGGTAACAAGAAAACAACGAACGCAAACGAGTATCCTTTAGGCTCCTTTCACACTCCATAAAAACAAAAAGATCGTCGAGCGACCTTGTTCTGTTCATGCTCGTAAAAGTATCTGAACAAAATGTTCAATGGGCGATAGTTTATCACTTTTTCAGTCCTGTCGAACTATTTTATGAAAAAGGAACTGAGAGAGTTCTCTTTAAGTGTTTTTCAGACTCTCAAAACATGAAAAACCCCTGAGTTTTCTATCTTTGGACTCGTTAAACAAACATCGAAAGACTCATAATGGGACCGAGCCACTCCTTCCTAGGGTTCGTTAAACATACTATGAGGGACTCGTCCAAAGGATGAGCTTACATTAACAAGCAAATGTTATCCTCCTCAAGCTTGCGTAAAAATAAAGAGGTACTCACCAGAAATGGTGGGGGAAATTTTGGGAAAGGGATTTGTTTTTGTATTCATATTGATGGCAGTAAGCGTCACTCTTGAACATGACACCCCCTATTCATTATTTGAAACCAGTTTGGAAAATCCATTTGTCTCTCATTCGACTTGCTACAACGTCATATCCTGGGTCGTCTCTGAGTCAGTGCTGCCAAGTCCTTGGTCGTTTCATTCATATGTTCAAGAGATGTTCATCCAAGTCCTTTATTGAGTCGGCCATCTGCAGTTGTCCATTCTTACCATGTCGGCCTTCCCCGTGTCCATTTCAACCTATATTCATACTATTTTTCACCTTCAAAATATGTTACTTATTTCATGTCATTGATGGGGGATACACCAAGGCCCTCCTGTGATGAGCCTTGTTCCATCGACTCCAACTCATTATCCGGAAACAAGACCTAGAAATTATTTGATACCTTGGAACTTGCATGCCTCAATGGAAAGTTTCCTCGCTTTCGACAGTGGGTTTTCATTATTGACCCCTGAACGAAATGTTCCATCGAATTTTCGACCTCGACTCATTTATTCACATTCGTTGGATTGTGCTAGTGTACCTTGGGAGTCATTGACATTAATGGTGATTTCCCTTGCACTTGTTAATGATTTCATCAATGACCGGTAATCGAGTGGTTTCTACCATGTTTAACTTCAGCACATGTAATCACATGGATAGATTTGTACTTTCAGGTGATGGGATTGAAGACCCTGGGTCTCATCTTTTTGATCTAGGCTGCGATGGAGTATGTATGATTTGCATCGGCACATATATCCACTTTGTAAGTCATGTGGCTATGTCATCTTAATTTAAGTCTTCTCACATAGATCTACAGTGTATTCTTGGTGGCTATGCAATATTTTGATGGTGTGGATCCACGGTGTATGATTGGTGGCCATGACCTATGTTCATGATGTCATCCGTCTGTGACCTGAGTATGGAAATGCCTACCTCAAAATTGGTATTATATTCTGCAGATGCTTGGTTGTTTGTAGGTTTCCATTTAGGTGCACTCCTGGTTTCTGACACACACACACAGTTTACAAAGTATTTCAGTTGTCACAGATTTTGGCCTCATACTTTGGGGGGCATTCTGTTACACATGATTTTGGTCACTTTGGTGATGCCTTAACAGTGATATATTTAGGCTCCCAACAAGGACTTTTTGCTTGAGAAAAGTGGCTCTTGTCTTCTTCCAAAAAACATATTTTTAAGATGAGTTCTCAGGCTGCCTATGGTCTAGGGTGTGAGAATCCCTCATTCTCGCAGGCCACTCACACTTAGGGTGCGAACTTCTCGCAATCTGCTCCATACACAAGGTGTGAACCTGTTTTTAAGCTTGGAAAGGAGAAGAGGTCTTGAGGGTTCTAGAAGGGAATCTTCTAGAAAATGAGTTGGCATTCGCATGGTTTTCATTCTACTGACTTCTCAGATTTGATGGGATCATCCTCATCCATGTAACCATCTCTCCTTCTCCTATATATTGAAAGGTTTCTCATTGAAAAGGTTAAGCAAGATTGAATGAAGAATTGGTGAAAGAATTGTGTGAAGAACCCTGCTTGGACATAACCTTGAAGACTCTATTTGGTCTATCAAGAGGAATTGGATCTTCTTCATGCAAGTACAAAGAAATTGTTTGTGTTGGAACCAAGGATCACTGAAAGGAAGCTTGCAACATCAAGGCGATCAGGTTGTATATTCTACTTTCAATTAATATGATACAGCGGCATGTCCCTTTCCCATAAAGTCACTCTTACTTTATTGTGTAATTCCTTGATCATATGCATAAGTTGACATTGAATATACTTTGCTATCTTCACTTTGGTTGGTTTGTGTTGTCTTGGACTTGACTTCACGAGAGCACTAGAGTGAAGTGGGAACAACAAAGACCTAAGGAAGCGATATAAAGGTATGTCACTTATTCCTTCCTATTAGTAGATTCAATGATTACAACTTAGGGAAAGAGTCATGTCCTGTCTTGTTTTGTTCTAGATCCAGGTGGATCTAGGGAGATCTGTTAGTGTCTGCACCTATCGATTTGTCTGATAACAGTCCTACAACCCCCCCTGCCTCTACCTCGGGATAGAAGGGACAACAGAGGAAACATTAGAGCCGGTAGTTAGGGTTTTTTTGGTGCATTGTGATGTAGATGAAGTGTCCCAGGTGTTGCCGAAAGGGCCGGTAGTTAGGGTTTTGTTGGTGCTATGTTGAAGCATTGAACCCTGGGTTTGCCCCTGTGCTAACAAATGGTTCCATTGTTGGGACCTAAAACTATGATTTCCGAGAACTAAAGAAAAGAGAAAGATATGTGCGTAGATTTGTTGTTGTAGTGTGCAATATTCTAATCATCTTGTGAAGCTCTGTGCTAAGAAGGGAACCGGATTTGAAGAAAAGAGGTAAGATATTAAAGCTTTGTGCTCTGATAAAGGTAAGATAAGTGGAAATGTTTTCTCTAAAAGTATGAATATAAGTATGTTTGATATATTTTTTCCTAGTCTGAAAACTAGAAAACAACTAGAAGAAAGAGTTGATATGAGTAAATTTGATAGAGATAGTGAAAGATATGTTATTCATATGCATAGAAATAATTTTTGGAACAACAAGTGGATGCAGGAACCTAGAAAGAATTTTTACAGATTGCAGGTCCATCACTGTGATCCAAGTGCACAGTACAGGAAAGGTTGGGGATCGTTTAAAAGAAAGAGAGGATTGACATTGTGTTATAATTGCAGAAGATCAAGACATCTTGCTAAGGAATGCCCTGGTGTAGGTCTTATTTGTCTTTGTTGTAAAGCTGTTGATCATGAGGTTTTGGATTGCCCTAGAATTATTGTTAAAGTTTAAAAGATGAACACGAGACAAGAAAACTATGAAGAAAGTCAAGAAAATAAGGATATGTTAAAGAACCAAAAACAATACGAGACTATGTTATTACAGATGAAAGAAGCCCTGAATGATCACAGAGACATCAGTTTACCAGAAATCTTAAAATAAAAGCAGTGCATAGAAACAAGAATAGGAGACTTCAACATAGACTGTATATTGGATGAAGAAACACATGCGAACATTATGCCATAAAGCACTTCGGAAATTTTGGGAAGGCCTGCTATGGTCCCTTCACTAGGAGGGATAGGATTGTTTAAAGGAAAGATGATAACCCTATGTGGAAGAGTTACTAATGTACCTATGATTACTCAGGGAAAGTCAACCAAAGAAGAATTTGAAGTCATTAAGTTTGTAGATAACAACGCCCCTTTTGAACTCTTGTTAGAAAAGACATGGCTTGAGAAAGATTAGATCTGAAGGAAAGCAGAGGAGGAAGCCACAGAACATAAAATGAAAGAATTAAAGGACTTCATAGCCATAAAAATAGAGCGACTAATACAAGAACAAGAGGACAATTTGAAGCAACTGAGGGCTAGAGACTTAACAATCGAAGTTGAAAGAATGTGGGAAGGCTTGAAAAACCTATTCATGCAGGAGAGAAGAGAACCTACCCCAGAAGTAGTAAGAGAAGAAGTGTTACCTTTGAACCCTTTGAAACACCCTCAATAGTGCAAAGTTACTACGCTAAGAGAAGATAAGAATAAGAATCGAAAGAGGAACCCAGAGACTCAGACCATAGGAAAGAAGGCAAGAAAGCTCAATAAGAAGAAAGAAAAGTTTGAAAAACAACAGGAGGTTCCAGAGAAGACTTCGCAGAAGGAAGGCTTGTAGGACTTGAACCTTGTCGGAATAGTAGATCAATGCAGAAAGGCACTTCGCCATGACGAAGCTATATGACTATTGGAGGAGTGTCGATCGTTATAATGATGCTCCAGAATGGCTAGAAACACAGTTATTGCCGGAAAGATTGACATTCAACCATTGAGACCGCACCATAATGGATGAAATCGCATTGATTAAGGCATTCCTACTCGTTGGAGGAACTTATTATGACATTGCTTATTTAACCTATCGGACATTGCGTTGGGACCACTTTTTGCAAACCGAGATATTCGAGCTAACAGAGAAGTAATTTCATACTGTGATGTATTGTCTAGACCTCACCATCTATTTGATTACCTTGATTATATGTTCTCCTACCCGAGTTATTTTATTTACAAGTGTGAATGTCGGGCGACCATAGCGTAGTAGAGAAGTTCGTGGAAGAGATACTTGTTGACCTCATGACTAAGAAATTCATGTTTGTAGGAATACAGGCATCATCGATGGGTGGATTGAAAGCATCCACCTCGACTACATGTCAGTCTAGCCGAACCGTGACTGAGAAAAGAAGTAAGCATTGCAATGATCTAGTGAACGCGAAGAAGATATCATCAATCTTGCTCGACTACATCTCACCTTTGGCTGGCTCAGTTAGTCGTGACAGCATCCCGTGTGATTTTGAGTACACATTGATCACTGCGTACCTCCCGAAGGGGATACGCGTAGTCGGACCATAGTTGGGACTAATCCAAGTGTTAATATTATGGTAGCTTCGGGAGGTTTGAGCTTCTATTGTGACCTATGATGAGACTAGAATCCTCCGGAAGGAAGCAAAGAATTGAAGGAAACCCTAGACAAGTTGTCAGCTGAAAAAATATATTTATATTGAATTTATTGATGCCCAGAAGGAGAAGTCGGCCCCAGTTAGACTGGCCGGTTCACTATAAATACAAGGCACCAATTTCATTATTTCACATCTCAACAGTTGCAGTGAGAGCTAAATCTACGCAGGCAGTTGCAGGCAGCAGCAGTTTTGTGCCCAAGTCTTCTAGGAGAGCTGGAAAGTGGTGCGCTAGCTTCTGGGTGGGATCATCTATTTAGTTTAGTTTCTATTCTCTTGCTTGGTGCATTTAGCCTCTCTTGGCTATTGATTGCAGCCAGGATTCTCTTCTCGGTCAAGGTTAAGGTGCTCGGAGGGTGGCTTCGGCCTGTGGTTGGGTGACGAGGGTATCATCAATAGTTAAATGAGCACAATCCTCTATATTCTAACAGGTTATGGGCCCACACCCCTTCAGTCAACCTAAAAGGTTGGAAGGAAACATAACCGCTAGGTATTGAGCTCATTGAGGAACTGTCGCTAGGGTTACTAGCAGGAGAAGCTTCCAAAGAACTGCAACTAGGGTTACTAGTAGTAGCAGTTGTAGAAACCCTAATTCTCAGATCCGGCACCTTGTGATGGAGCATCTTGATCAAGGAGAAGATATCTAGATGCGCCCTAACTCAACACACCTATTGACTTTCTCAGAAGAGAGAAATGACGAATTTGAAGTTTTGGATCAAGGCATGAGAAGTTATTAGTCAACCAAATACATGTGCGAAACAATCAGTCTTTTACATTACTCAGCACTTACCGGGACAATTGAAGACGATATGTGGATAATCGACAGTGGAGCTTCCAGGCACATGACGGGAGATCAATCTATATTCTCAGATATAAATGAGAGAAAGACATCGTACAAAGTGGAGCTTGGAGACAAAAGCACCTACCCCGTTGAAGGATTTGGACAAGCCTCCATCAAATTGGAATAAGGTAATCATGTTCACTTAAGCAATGTTCTATATGTACCTGGTTTAGAAAAGAATCTTGTATCAATATCATGTTTGGAAGACAAAGGAAATAGAATAGCCTTCATAGATGAAAAGGTGTTATCATGGCATAAAGATTCTAGTATAGAAGATGCTAGGGTTATTGGAAGACATGAAGGGAATCTATATAGACTACTAGAATGAAATGAAGAATCCCTAGTACATGATGAAGTCAACCCTAATGAGCTTTGGCATAGAAGGTACGCTCATATCAATTATCAAGCACT
>ML793298.1:170530-181718 GCA_009831015.1 Picea engelmannii | reverse complement strand
CTCGACCAGATATTTGCTTTGCTGTAAATACATTAAGTCAGTTCCAGGTGGAACCTAGACAAGAGCATTGGATAGCTGCAAAGCATGTCCTAAGATATATTCGTGGGACAATAAACTATGGCTTAAGATATACCGCATCCAATAATATCCAACTTCATGGATTCACAAACTTTGATTGGGCAGGAAGTGTAGAAGACAGAAAGAGTACTTCAGGTATGTGTTTCAGTTTGGGCTCCACTATGATATCTTGGAGCAGCAGGAAGCAGAAGTCTGTCGCACTTAGTACAGCAGAAGCAGAGTATATGGCAGCTTGTGAAGCATGCACAAAAGCAGTATGGCTAAGGAAGCTAATATCTGATTTATTTGATTAGACTCTAGAATCAACCACAATATATTGTGATAATCATAGTTGTATAAGATTATCCGAGCATCCAGTATTTCATGAAAGGTCGAAGCACATTGAGATCAAATACTACTTTATCCGAGATAAAGTCCAGGAAAGAGAGGTAAATCTCGAGTATATCCCCACTGATGAGCAGACATCAGATATCCTCACAAAACCTCTTTCCAGAATCAAGTTTGCATATTTCCAGGAGAAGATGAGGATCGTGGAAATAACTCCCTTAGCTGAAAGGGAAGATTCTCTAGGATAGAGAAGGTACGCAAACATTTATTTTGTGATTGAAATAACTCTCCAGTTAGGAGGGAGCATTGAAAATATCATTTATCTTTGTAATTGAAAAGTAGTCCAGATTGGACAGATTCTTTCCTGTTCGGAAAGTGGATTGAGATTTCTGACGAACAGTGACTTCCCATTGTAGTTAACATGGGAGGAAGACTAATTGTTGATGTATCATAGACAGTGACTTCCCATTATGGGGAGTGGTATAGGATAGTCATTCTTCCTAGCAGTCACTCTGAGTAGTGGTCAAGTAGAATGGTCTACCTCGTCGAGCAGTCATTCTTTCGAAGTTCACAGTTGTGAGCAGTTTTGAAGAATTGTCCATTTTGGAGGTTGATGCAGGATAGACATTCCTAGAGGGTTATACATTCTCTCCATGTTACACTTTAAGTGTCGGAGGAATGGCCCAGGGTGGGGAATGGTCCGGACAGTTATTCCTCGAGGGAAGACTCATTCTCTCCAGGTTACACTTTGTTTAGTGTTGGAGGAATGGCCCAGGATGGGGAGTAGTCTAGGATCAGCAATCAGGGACAGTTATTCCTCGAGGGCAGACTCATTCTCTCCAGGTTACACTTTGTTTAGTGTCAGAAGAATGGCCTGGGGTGGGGAATAGTCCAGGACAGTCATTCCTTAGGGCAGAATCATTCCCTCCAGGTTACACTTTGTTTAGTGTCAGAGGAATGGCCTAGGGTAAGGAATGGTCCGAACATTTCTCGAGGGCAGACTCATTCTCTCCAGGTTACACTTTGTTTAGTGTCGGAAGAATGGCCCAGGGTGGGAAATGGTCTAGGTTCAAAAATCAGAAACAATCCTTCTTCCTTGGTTGAGAAGAATGGGGAAGATAGCCCATTATTGATATTCTATATTGAGGGTAGACATTCTTTCAAACCTCATAGATGTGAGTGAAAGATTGGCCCAAATGACTATTATTGATTTTTTATACTGAGGGTAGACACTCTTTCAGATCTCACAGATGTGAGTGAAAGATTGGCCCAGATGATTCAGTTCTTGTCATAACATTGTTTCCATGCAGATTGCTATCAGATATTTTTTATGAAGAATGAATGACAGTAGATGTGCTACTATTTGTGAATGTGTTTCACAAGTTTGAGTAGTTGTGTACTATCGGAATAGACACAGGTGTGTTCTATTAATTGATATTGTACCAGTTGTCATAGGAGATTATCCAGTCAGATAACAATGACAGGTGCTTGTGGTGCTACCAGTTGAATGGTCTGTTGTGCTCAAGACCATACCTCCCTAGCTAGGAGGGAGTGTTAATATTATGGTAGCTTCGGGAGGTATGAACCTCTATTGTGACCTATGACGATACTAGAATCCTCCAGAAGGAAGCAAAGAATTGAAGCAAACCCTAGACAAGTTGTAGGTTGAACAAATATATTTATATTGAATTTATTGATGCCCAGAAGGAGAAGTCGGCCCCAGTTAGACTGGCCAGTCCACTATAAATATAGGGCGCCAGTTTCATTATTTCACATCTCAACAGTTGCACTGAGAGCTAAATCTACGCAGACAGTTGCAGGCAGTAGCAGTTTTGTGCGCAAGTCTTCTAGGAGAGATGGAAAGTGGTGCACTAGCTTCTGGGTGGTATCATCTGTTCAGTTTGGTTTCTATTCTCTTGCTTGGTGCATTTAGCCTCTCTTAGCTATTGATTGTAGCCAGGATTCTCTTCTCGGTCAAGGTTAAGATGCTTGGAGGGTGGCTTCAGCCTATGGTTGGGTGACAAGGGTATCGTCAATGGTTAAACGAGCACAATCCTCTATATTCTAACACCAAGCTCTCAAGATCAGTCATTTCAACCTTGGAGACTAAAAGAACTATGTGATTCTCGCACCGCATAGGTACCTGATGAAAATGACTAGGAAGAAGCCCAAGATATTCCCCCAGTCGTGGATCAAGGAGATTGCAATATAGATGATCTTAAATGTAATGAAGATCCCCCACTTCGGCAGACATCAGAAGGTTAACGCATGCGTTAAATATATCCTATCATGCAACCATGGAGGGTATCTTTGGTTGGATAGGCACATCATTGTGGATCCGACACTGATCCACCTGATCACTAGATTGAGAATGCAGGGACCAGACCCTCACCAATTCTACCCAAGGAAGACGTCAGATCACTCCCTGGCACAATGCATCAAGGAGGCGTATGGTGATGTGGAGAAGGGGAAACGAGGCTACAAGGTAGCCTCCATCTAGGATGGAACAGTGTGCCTATCTTGTCATCTGATAGTGGGCAAGCTCGTCATAAATAACCATCCTATGCAAGTCACATGGTTCGTAGTCAACCTCACAAGGAAGTGTGTCGAAGGAATGCAGATGAACTGGGTGAGCTACCTCATTAATGAGTTAGAGAAGGACTTCCGCGAAGCGCAGGACCAAGGCTATGAATTTCACTTCAGTTGGTAGTTGATTTTCATTGCATTTATCGCTTGGGAGATACTGGAGGGAGCGACATTACCTAAATTTGAGCCATTAGAGCCATTGGCCGTGGGTTTCACAACCTTGTGGTATATGAGCAATATGTCGAAGAAGTGGCAATCAAATGCGGTGTTCCACGCTTACTCTCTACAGCTGAAGCACGCCATTGAATCATTCCTCAGAATGACCCCAAACACCTTGCATACATACAGGCCGTTAGCGAAGTTCCACGCATAATGACACTTCATCTACATCACTACGTGCAGGGACGAAAGTAAGGAGGATTTTCATTCTTACTATAAATTGACCGATGAAGACATGGAGGAGATAACTAAGGAATGGCCAACTAAATTCCTTGTACCAGTCGAGGATGCAGAACTCTCCGACCCTGACATCATCGAAAGTCCTTTTTTCACTCGGACCAAGTATGATGGACAGAGAAGTGCAAAGAAAAATAAGAAAAAGGAATAATTGCATGACATAGACATTGAGGAGAAGGACAACACATTGGAGGAAACTACGCCTGATTCCCTTGTAGGAGGAAGAGGCAACGAAGTAAACCAAGAGGAGGAAGGGTTAATATGTGGTGTGAATAAGAATCATAACTTAATGCATGTTGTTGGCTAAGTTATCTATTAAGTGTTGTAATCACATATATGTGTCCCATCTAGGTTGTAGACACTTGAATCCTGCAACCCCCATGCCTCTACCTCAGGTGAGAATTAATATTCTTCGCAGGTGTTGCCTAAAGGGACGGTAGCTAGGATTTTGTTGATGCATTTTTGAAGTGTTGAACCCTAGGTCTTCCCCTATGCCAACAAGTATTTTGTAAAAAACTTTACCCACAAAATATTGTAGATGCAATCTGAGATATTCTTGGCAAAGATAAACTTCCCCAAATAACAATAAGGAAAGAGAAACGAAAATGATAGAAATTGATTTCTTGATCATAAAATTTACTCAAATACCACAACACACCATAATAGAACTGTAGCAACAGGAATTTATTATATATAATCATTTCAATTCAATGATAACACAATAGTCAATATCTGACTTGGAGGTGTCTGTCCACACAAATATATAAGGATGCTCTATAAATTCTGAAATGTGGGTGTACTTGCAGCAACTCCCCACACATTAGATATACCTATATATGAGAGGGGACTCTTTCCCAAATGATAACAATCACAACAGTGCTGGTATATATTCATGTAGATGAACAATTGGGCATCAACTTCATAGGTTTATGGAGTGAACTGTGGTGGCTGTACTTTATCTTCTTTTCCTCAAATTGCAGCAAAATGTGCCTCCAAAAAATAACAACACACCCAATGATAAACAAAAATCGGTTCACTGGAAAATAAATGCAGAAATAACCATGCCCATATGGTAATAAATCAACTACTACAAACAAGTCGACTTCCCCACATCAGCAGTTCATCCAACAATGAAATTCCAGTCCAGTGGCAATGAAATCGACCCCCAGAACCATGAATTTCTACCCAGCAAAGGAACACAACTTTTTGAGGTAAGAAAACTTAGACCACAAGGGATAATGGCATTGTCTCTCCCATGGATATGCACCCAACTCACAAAAAATATAGTGCAGGAAGAACCCAAGACTTTTCCTAAGGGAAATCCAACCTTCTTCAAGTCATTAGACCCTTCTATTTCAGTTCAATCTTCAAGGATATCACCCCACTGTTAAGAGATGTTCCCAGCAATAAGAATGTGGACAATACCTTCAATAATTTCTCCCTATTATGAAATTCCAACCTTCACTCCAAAAATGCTATTCCAAACCGAATCATGACTATGATATGAGCAAGATCTTTGATGGCAATGAAATGCAATGAGAAAATATAAGTGATTACCTTTGTAAGACTAGCTAGGGTGTATCGTTGCAACATTGAAACCAGCACACAAGAAGAGTTTCCAAAAACCCTAGTCTCACTTCTCAAGAGCTCTCCTAAATATTTTTCTCAGATGAGGAAATGCAAGGAATGAGGGGAGCCTCCTCTTTTCCCTTCTTTTATTTCTTCATTGAGTTATTTCCCGCTCACTTTACTTTTTTAGTTTTATTTTAAAGTCACTGTATGTTTGCACACTTTATAATTTTTAAGTGACTTTATTTTTCCTAAGACCCGTGTCCCCCTTTTCCCTTTTTCACTTTATAAAGTCATTTCCTAGGAAAAAGTTGAGTTCCCTAGGTAATTTTTCTGACTTAGCCTACGGGAACCAATTTAGGCTAGAATAATCATTCCTTATTATTCTTAGGCCAACAGGGACATTACAATAAATGTGGTAAACCCCATTTAACTGGGACACAACTAGATGAGAATCTAGGTAAACCTGAAGGCGAGAAATGCCATGTGACAAAGCATCACGAAGCAATTCTATCACTACATTGTACTCGTCAACATTATTTGTTCCGTCGCCTAGAAAAATACATCCAGAAGATAGCAACTGGCCTCCATGTGTGAAAATCACCCAAGCTGCGAAAGTAAGCCTCCAAGTGTGTCATCTAGCGCCATCCGCGAGCCCAAACTTAACCTTTGATTCACTTGACATCTCCCACGGTGAAAAAGAAAACATAAATAACTACACGTCCACAAGACAAAAAATACAAAAAATGTATAAGAGACTATATATATATACAAGAAGCCACCCAGGTGACCAACCTAAGAGTAGTACTTCTTAAGGTAGATCCCATTTCTAGGGTCCACTAAATAATTTCCTTCAAAATCAACTAGAGTGTTGAGCAACTTCATCCCAATAGAATGGGACCCCTTTTTTCAAAAGACTCATGAACCCTTTAGTGATCTCGACATAATTAGCGACAAAATGCTGAAGAAATTTCACTTTCCCCTGTAAACTCTGAAGTTGGAATATTGTACACGGGGGATGCAATTAAACTATCACCTCAACCTTGAGAGGATCGATCATGATCCCTATTTTTGATACAATGAAACCTAAAAGATGACCTAATGTCACACAAAAACCACACTTGTTAGGATTCAAGCAAATTCGATAGTAGCGACATTGCTCAAAGATAAGTCCTAGATGGGTAGGATGATCAGATATCTTGTGAGAACGTGATGCTAGATCATCGAGGTATGCCTCGACTATATGTTTGAAGTCGTGAAAAGTGAACGACATGACCCGCTGAAAGGTAGCTCCATCATTCTTCGGGCCAAAAGGAATATTTCTATACGTGAAGGTACCCCAAGGACAAATAAAATTCATTTTATGTTGGTCCTCGCGTTTGATTTGAATTTGATTGTATCCCGAAAAAATTTCCATGAATGAAAAGACTTCACAGCCTGCACATTCATCGGCAATCCGATCGATAAACAGGGTTGGGAAATTGTCTTTCAGGCATGCCTTGTTCAAATCACGGAAATCCATACAAACGTGAATCATGTCATGTTTCTTGTTGACTGAAACTAGGTTTGGCACCCGTTCTGTCAATTGTATGGGGTAGATAAAACCATCTTTGAGAAGTTTCTCTACTTCTGCCTTGATTGCTACCGCTTGTCGGGAATTGACTGGACGAATCTTTTGTCAGACCAGTTTGGCATCAGGATAAGTCATGATTTCATGTTTGACAATTCATGGGTCGATGCCTGGAATCTCCTCCTAAGACCGAGAAAACAAATCGTGGAACTCCTTGAATAGCTCGGTGTAAGTTCAAATATATTCAGGGGAGCAATCCACTCAGATGAAAACATTCTCCACGATGCCAGGGGTTTTGGAGATATCAATTGGAATCGTTGTAGCAATTCATGCCATGTCACCCTTGGCATAAACTCCATGCATAGCCATAGGATTGATAGGACAAGGGCTATCTCTATTCATGGTCAAAACAAACTCTCCCACCTCCACTCTTCTATGCTTAGGAAGAAAATAATATCTATGATGTAGATCATCCCAAGGTTTGTTGGGAACAATCATTGCCTCACAAATCACCTCGTCAGAGGGAAAGACCAATTCTAAAGGATCTTGAGTGGAAATATAATCCTAATCCCAAATAGGCTCGAGAACTGGATCTAACTCCTATGAGGGAGCTAGATCTCAGTAGGCTGAGGCTTGCTGGACAATGTTGTATGCAATTTCATTCGTGGATAAGGGCATGGCCATGCGAAGGTGCCCTATCCCTTCCATCAAATTCGATGGGGAAGGTAAAGTCCACGAGTCATGAAAGTATCTCTTTCTAAAAGATGACACTTGAAGGATTGCAACCCTTGGCTGGTCGAGAACAATCGATATAAGCTTTACATCGTTGGAAGGTGGTGGATAATCAAAAGTTTCCATCAATGACAAAAACAAGCCGACACCTATGTTGAAAGTGCTAGGTTGTGGGGTATCAATCATCAGGACCATGGAAGCCGTTGATGAAGGGTCGGGACGAGAAAAAGACAACTGGTCGATGGTCACTATTCGGCCCTCATGCGAAAAGCAGAAGACCCAAAAAACTGTGGCAACCACCGCATGCAGTGCATACGTCTAGCTCCGTCCTAACAAAATATTGTAGTCGAGAGGCACATCGACCACTTTAGCTTCGACACACATAGTTTTACCCCATAATGGGGTGGGAAAGGAAGGAATTATTCTATGTGGTCTAAATGACCGACCATCAAAATACGTAAGAAACGTAGGCAATGGAGAGAAATCAGGCTAGCCAATGGCCTTCCAAGATGCCAACGACATCACACAAGTCAAGGCACCCTCATCAACCACCGTACGGAAAATGTTCTGCATAAAATATTTCATGGTGTAGGCCACTATTATCTGAAAGGCAACATGGTGAGGAAGACAAGGTTTTAAGTTGGTTGGATCAAAAATGATCCCTCCTGGGTTACTAGTCTTTGTCGCACCCAAGGAAGACAACAAATATTTTCTCTGTGAGGGGAAACTCTGAAGAACCTCCATAGAAAACATTGTGCAAGAGGTCTGTGCTAGATCCTCGATGATGGAGGAGTTATGAGCGGCCCTCGCATTTGGATTATGGGAAGCCTTCTTAAATGCACCTTTAGGGATGTGAGTCATTGTTTCGCCCACCGCCTTCTCAATTTGGAGAGGAGTCAATGGGTTAGTGGCCTCCTTTCCCTTATTTATAGATTCCAACATTCCATAGTCACGAGTCATGGTCGATAAATGAGCATCAGATTTCATCATGTAAATGTTTGTGGCCGAGTTGTTATTGGTAAGCGTAGGGGGTCCTTAACTTCCCCCTGCCGCAATTGTGGATGCAGAAGCCTGAGCCATATCTTTCCCTTGTGGAAAAGGTTTCATCAATGCAGTAGGTTGTTGTTGCGCTAATAGCTTATGGGATTCTGCAAGCCGAGGGCATAGGTGAGTCGGGTGGTCTTCTGTGCAGAGATTACAGGGATAATTTGACTTCTTCTTTTCCATTTTTCCCCCGCCAGCATTCTTGGTAGCCTTTTTATCCCCTTTACCCCTATTATTTCGATGTTTCTTATTTCCCTCAGTCTTCTAGTTAGCCTTGGGATTGGTTGACTACAGAATGTGTACATCCAACGTCTGGGTAGCGAGGACAACCAGACTAGGAGTCTGGTTGGCCACAGTCTGTTGTATCAAAAAAATTTGCAACTGATTTGACAATAGATCCATGGACTTACTTTGTGTTGAGCCCACAATGCCATCGACGTGGGGCCCAGAATTTTGTTTGGCCTTATCAAGAGTAGATCATGGTGCATCTGGAAAGATCTCATAGAGCATGCCAGACTGAGAGTAGATCTGTTCTAGCTATTGGGATCTCATAATAACCTCCTCTTTTGAAAATACCCTAGAATTTGTTATGTCCTTGGATATACAGGGAACCAAAGACTTCAAGAACCACTCAAGAAAAAAATCAGGAGGGACCTTGACCTTAATCAATCTCTTTCTTTGTTGCCATTCTCATATATGATCAGAGATATGTTCGTCCTTGGTTTTCTCAAAGTTGGACAACAGTTCGGTGTCGACATCGTATCTCATAGATAATTGGAAATGGTTCAAGAAGACCATCTCCAAGTCGTTAAAGTAATATTACCTTGAGCCATCGAGCTCAATATACCACTTCGCAACACCCCCTATAAGAGTGATTTGAAAAAATCACCACTGAACAGAGGCATCTTTTAGTGAGTTTGACAAGAACCACAAATGAAAGGTAGTCACATGATCACCTGGATCTTCCCCAGGCTTGCCCTCAAATTTCAGAATATCTGAAGGAAACTTGGTCGGCATTGGGGGCCAATGCGGATCATGATAGATTCGGTCATTCAGTAATATCGACAAGTCTGGAAAATGTAGAGTTTCTAGAAAGGGTAGTTTCGGTTGTGAATTATTTATAGGAAAAGAGGGCCATGGATTTTGACTAGCACCAAGTTGCCAAGAAAATTTGGACCGCTAGCTAGGGTTTTGGTAGGAACCATGGCCTTGAACACTAAAAGGAAATTGCGTCTATTGAGGTGTCATCGACTAAATCCCGAAATTGGATGACATAGCATGCACAAGGATTTATCCCTCATTGTGTTCCAAGGACCTTGGAAGGGGATGCCCCCAGCCGATCTTAAGAGTATGGGTACAGAGCCTTTCCCGGGGTTCCATTGAGTATGGAAGGGGTTACCCCTGACCGACATTCCATGTGAGGGAAATGAGCCGCCAAGGATTCCAAAGACCCTGTATGGAGTATACTCGAGTCGTTGCTCCCTGTGAAGGAATGGTACCTTGCACAAATTTCTATTGACCAAAGTTGGGGTTGCCCCCAGTCGAGAAAGAGGCCGAAGAAAAAGTGTTACACCGAAAAAACAGAACGACATAGATCCCACCAGCGTTGTGTAAGAGGAAGGTTCTAAACTTCCCCCACCAAACAAGTTATAATTAGAGTTAGGCTCGATTGGCTGTTGAAAAGCGTCACCGAGCGAAGGGGACAGAGGAGGTTTATTGTTGGTTGTGGAGCCTGGTTATCTTCTTGATTCATAGGTATTTTACTTTTAGCTGTGTTTATACCCCATGAAGTATTTACACCCCAAAAATATGTACACTCTTCCACGTGGGGGAGTGCAGAGGGGGGGTACCCCCTCTGCGGGGTCCGGGGGGGGTATCCCCCCGGTTGGGGGGTCTGGGGGCAAGCGGGCCCCCGAAGGAAAAATTTCCTTGTAAACGTATATTGTAATTTTATTGTAAATCTGGACCATTCATTATAAGGTCGTAGATCTAACAGTAGAAATTATGTTAGGGTTTTTTCCCCTAGAAGGCAACCCTCTTTTATGAGGGAAATGTATTGAGGCTATGTATGATGGGGAATGTTGTATTCTGAGAGAGGAGACTATGAGAGAAAGAAGAGGAATTTACAGTGGGTTTTGTTGTAGGTTGTATCCCTTCATTTGTTGGATAATAATAAAGGAAGGACCTGGAAATTTCTCTGGTGTGCATAGCCCACACTGGGTGAAACACATAAATCTGTGTCTCTCCTGTATTGTGTATCTTCTGTGTTTTGTTTCCGTATTTGTTTTATTTTATTTCTCCCACGGTCTGGTTTTTCTAACAACTGGTATCAGAGCGAAAGCTAACTCAAAGGAAAAGAGGGTTCCTAGTTTGAGTGGGAGCAATGTCAAAAGATGGAAAGTTTAGGGTCAAGAAATTTAATAGCCAAAACCACCAGTTATGGAAGATGTAGATGGAAGACTATTTATATCAAAAGGATCTTTTCCTACCATTGGGAGGAATAGCAAAGAAGCCGGTAGCTACGAAGGACTAAGAATGGGAGATTCTTAACAGAAAGGCTCTAGGAACGATATGGTTGAGCATGGCAGTGTCGGTGGCTTTCAATATTTCCAAAGAAAATACAATGAAGGGTTTGATGGACGCATTGGCCAAATTGTATGAAAAACCCTCAGCATCCAATAAAGTATTTCTAATGAAGAGATTATTTAATATGAAGATGTCAGAAGGTGGGTCTGTTGCAGATCATTTAAATGAATTTAATACGGTTACTAATCAACTAAGTTCCGTAAAAGTGGACTTTGATGATGAGGTTAGGGCTCTTCTAAT
>ML793298.1:118378-167819 GCA_009831015.1 Picea engelmannii | reverse complement strand
GTATTTGAGAGGTACTACTACTCATGCATTATGTTTTGGAGGTTCAGACACTTTTCTATAGGGATATGTTGATTCAGATATGGCAGGTGATAAAGACAGCAGGAGGAGCACCACAGGGTATGTTTTTACTATAGGTGGAACAGCAGTAAGTTGGATTTTGAAACTGCAAAATGTTGTTGCACTTTCAAAAACAGAGGCGAAGTATGTTTCTTCTATAGAGGCTAGTAAAGAGATTATTTGGTTACAAAGGTTTATGGAGGAATTGGGAAAGAAGTAGGGGAATAGCAGGTTGTACTGTGACAGTGAGAGTGCAATTTATCTTGCAAGGAACTCAGCCTTCCATTCGAAGACTAAGAATATACAGTTGAGGTACCACTTCATACGATCCACCTTGGAAGATGGACATTTGAAGTTGGAAAAGATACACACTAGCCAAAATCCTGCAGATATGTTAACAAACAGAGTAACCAGAGAGAAACTGAGTTCCTTCTCAGTTTCATTTGGTCTTCAAGAATGAACATGAAGATGAGAAATTTTCTAGGTCCAAGAAGGTTCAGAGTGGAGCATATACAGTAGCGGTGGAGTTGTTGAGATCAGTCTCCAAGTGGGAGATTGTTGTTTGTGGAGCCTGATTATCTTCCTGATTCAGAGGTCTTTTACTTTTAGCTGTGTTTATACCCCATGAAGTATTTACACCCCAGAAGTATGTACACTCTTCCACACGAGGGAGTGCAGATGGGGGGTACCCCCTCTGTTGGGTCTGCGGGGGCTATCCCCTGGCTGGGAGGTCTAGGGGCAAGCGGCCCCCCAAGGGAAAAATTGCCTTGTAAAAGTATATTGTAGTTTCATTGTAAATCTGGACCATTCATTATAAGGTCACAGATCTAACGGTAGAAATTATGTTAGGGTTTTTTTCCCTGGAAGGAAACCCTCTTTTATGAGGGAAATGTATTGTGGCTATGTATGATGGCGAATATTGTATTCTAAGAGAGGAGACTATGAGAGAAAGAAGAGGAAGTTACATCGGTTTTTGTTGTAGGTTGTGTCCCTTCCTTTGCTGGATAATAATAAAGGAAGGACCTGGCAATTTCTCTGGTGGACGTAGCCCACATTGGGTGAACCACGTAAATCTGTTTCTCTCTTGTATTGTGTATCTTCTGTGCTTTGTTTTCATATTTGTTTTATTTTATTGCTCCCACGGTCCTATTTTTCTAACCTTTATGACCCCCACTGTAAGGAATGGCATTAAAAGGGATAGTAGTGCCTATGATTGACCCTTGCAAGGGAGAGTTTGAGCTCCCTACCCCCAGACCCATGGTATGTAAGGTAGAATAATTAAGGGTTGAATTCGTATCAAAACTGAACATCCCATATGAGAAGGGATCACTCGTCGCATCTGAGTAAACAGAATAGTGGTCAAAGTCGTTAAAGGTATCAGACCACTACCCGAAGTCATGGGATTCGGGACAATTGAGGTCTTGACTGGAGAAGGTTGGGGAGGAGGTAGGATGCCCCCTCTAGTAGTAGTTTTTGTTTTTTGTGGAGCATGATTATCTTCCTGATTCAGAGGTCCTTACTTTCAGCTATGTTTATACCCCATGAAGACTTTACACCCCAGAAAAATGTACACTCTTCCACGAGGGCGAGTGTAGGGGGGGGTTACGCCCTCTATGGGGTCCGAGGGAAAGTGGGCCCCCGAAGGAAAAATTGCCTTATAAAATTATATTGTAATTTCATTGTAAATATGGACCGTTCATTATAAGGTCACAGATCTAATAGTAGAAGTTATGATAGGGTGTTTTTTCCCTAGAAGGTAATCCTCTATTATGAGGAAAATGTATTGCAGTTGTGTATCATAGAGAATATTATATTCATAGATCAGATATTGTGAGAGAACAAAGAGGATGTTACATCGGGTTTGTTGTAGGTTGTATCCCTTCATTTGTTGGATAATAATAAAGGAAGGACCTATCAATTTCTCTGGTGGACGTAGCCCACACTAGGTGAACCACGTATATCTGTGTCTCTATTGTATTGTGTATCTTTTGTGTTTTATTTCCGCATTTGTTTTATTTTACTGCTCCACGGTCCTATTTTTCTAACAGTTGTAATGGTAGTACGGGGACTCCCAGATGAAGTAGCAACATTCGCTTCCATTTCCAACTATAGAACTAGCTGGCGCTCAGAATATTTCACCTCAGGAGGGACAATCTGAATCAAAATCGATGCTGACAAGTCAGTAATCAGAGGATTTTTTTGGCCTGAAACCTTCAGTCTCAAGGTCAAAAATGATGGATTCCTCCAGATCTAGAAAGTCTCCTCTCGGAGCAATCTCGGGTATAGTTTCATGTGGCCCGGTCGCTTCGAATGATCCTTCTTGATCAAGTCTTCACCTCAATGGTGGTGGAGGTGGCTCCAAATTAACAGGCAACAGGCCCTGCATTCTTCGCGACCGACAGAGTTGTTGATCTTCCACTTTGTGAAATGATCAAATGACACAGTAAGGCTTGACTATCTTAGAACACAAAGCACAAACTAAAATTTTTACTAAAGATAAATCAAGAATTCGACTAACTAGTGGGAAGGATGGTTACGCTAATCGACACTAGAGAAAGTTATCGGTGTAAGTGAAACTCGAACACGGAAGTACCCTTCGAGTATACTCTACGAAGTGTGATCCAAAGTTCTCCCTAGGTACCACGGTATACCCCCGCAGTAACCTGTGTAAGTCGGTAAAATATGGGAAACTAGGTTGCCATCTTGCAGTCAGTCACCAGGCAGGTACAATCGACATTTAGGTAAATCATAATGAGAAGGATAACAAGTTTGAAGCCCTTCAAGGGTGATAAAAACAATTGGTCTGGAAGACAAATGAGGATATCGAATGGATTCAAGGTCCATGAAGATCCGTAGGAAAATGCGATCGATGTTGTTCCCGAGAAATACCATCAATATACAATCCCCACTACGTTTAGTCCGGCTTTGGAGGGGTTATCTCCTCTTTCTTTCCTCATGCGACCTTGTGTTTATCCCCTGTGTTAGAGGGGGGTCCCGACTAACTCTTACGATGATGGACTTCAAAGACTCCCTATCTCAGAATCCAATGTTTGTTTTAAAGTGGCCTTGAAGAGTTTCCTCTTCACACCTAATTCAAGGCCCTAAAACCCTAAAATAGTCGGTGAACCCTACAAACAGGAAGTCTAATTTTAAGGCTTGGTTTATGCAAAGGGTGCGGTAGTGCAACTAATGGTGTTATGAAGAGACGAATAAGGAAGTGAAATTTAAATAATTTGAAAGCAAAAGATACTTCGAAATTAAAGCAAAGATTGTAAAAACTCTTTGTAAAATTCAACTTTTCTAATCAATATTTCAAGATCTTGTAAATGAAGAAATCCTAAAACTTTCTTTCATTTCACTAAGAAAAACTACTTGTATTTTAGGAAATCGAAAAGAACTTTTAAATGAACACTCTTTTTATTTTGTAAATAACAACCTTGACTACTTTACCAAACTAAATGCAAGAAAATAAATTTGTCTATTTATTTTTCAAACCGCTTTAACAAGAAAAACTTAAGTAAATTTTTTTTTTCGTTTTTCAAAGAAAGAAATAGGAACAAAGAGAAAACTAAAAACAAGATTGATAAATACCCTAATCCAACTGCGGATCGCAAGGATTCAACCAAGAAACCAAAAGGAGGATCTCAAAGTTGACAATTCACTCTGAACCTTTTAGGGAAAACAAAAGAAAACTAAGGAACAAGTTAACCAAAACTTCAACCCAAGATATGGCCAAAGATAGAGACTCTGACTGGTTCAAGAAAGTCATGAGAAGTCTGAACTTCATCAGGAAAGAAACAAATTATCTCTTTGTTAAAAAACACTTTCAAGACATAGAGACGTGGGTTGTTTTCATCAGTAGCCTATGTATGTACGCGGACTGTCTAATGTGTAGAGCACGTATGTACACAGGCTAACCCAAAACAAGGCATGTACACCTCTGACACTTTTCAAAAATAAAAAGACAAGGAAGACTAACAAGGCATGGAAAGATGGTATGCCCCTTGTAGGTGATCAAAAACCATTAAAAGACTCAGTAAGCTTGACTGAAACTCAAAAGGAAAACAAGAAGACAATCAACAACCCAAAAACAAACTCCCTAAAAACCCTAGAGAGACTCCCCCTATAACTATACCACCTAATTATGACACTTCTAAAGAAACATAGAAATTTATGTGTCTTCTAGCAGGAAAATACCCCTATAACTATACCAGGGTTTAAAGTATAGACAGAGAAAATGACTCCCTAAAAGTCAATCTAGTTTCTACACTACCTCGGACATACCAAAATAGATGAACAGAAAGCAGTGGAAGAGAAGATCAGACATTGTACCTTTTATCCAACGTTTGGTGATGATCTCCTCAAGCTCTGTAGCTCCAAAGGCTACAAGTCTCCTCCCAAAGATGACCTGCATCCAAGACTAGGAAAAAAAGGCTACAAACATGCTATTTCTATTCATAAATTAGGGTTAAATATCAATTGTTATGTATAAATCAAAGAAAAGACATAAAACATCATCATTTGGGACAGGGAAAAGAGATTATTTTATTCATTAATCAAAGATTGAAGCTTACAATCTGTGCAGGCCGACGCTCTATGAACCTGGTCCGGGATCCTCTTAACAATGCTCCAAGTGCACCTTCAATAATCCACTTCTCACAATCTATTGATCACCTCAAGGGAAGGGAATGGATTGTATGGAAGAAAATGGGTTGGAGAGGGAATGTTGAAGTGATAACTCACAAAAGGCTACAAATGCTTGGGCAAGGAAAGGAAGCGAAATTAGGCAGAGTTTCACCGTTATAATTCTTGGTTGTGGAATGAGACCCAAAGACCTCCTTTTATATGCCAAAAGGATGGTTATCCGGTTGGGGGATAGGCTATAGCAGGTGAATTGGTTGGGAAACCTCCAATAGCCCGCAAATTCCACTGAATTCCTTACAACTTTTTAATTTTTGCAACTTTTGGAGGTATACGCGGGTTGTTTAGTATGCACCAAGCATATGTACGTAGGTTGTCTAGCATGTAGCAAGCATATGTACGTGGGTAGTAGTGCAATAGAGCACGCACATGGTCTAAAAATTGGTTTTTAAAATAGAGTTCCCCAGCAGTGATTTGGAAAATTATGAAAGTAAGAAGGCCAATGCCATGTACACATGAGTAGGGAATTTTAGGGTTATAACAGTGTCGCATTTTGGTGGTGTTAGCACTAGAATTAACCATCAGATTGCATAGAAGGTAAGCCAAGTACCCATCATTTTATACAGTAAATGTAAATGAGTTTTAAGAAGTCAAATGGAGAAGACTCGATGTTAATAACGTTCTAACTCAGAAATCTAGACTAGCATGCACAAGCAATTGAGGTCTGGATTCAACTTTAGTCAGTAAGTTGGAGTAAGGGTGAATAGAGGGAATAATTCGGTGAGGAGAGTGTAGAGGTTTGCCGTGGACATCAGGTCTTCCAGTAGCCTAAGGAGGAAAAATTTAAACATAATATCCTCTTGAATTCAAATCTCAAAGAAACTGAAAGACATTATAAGAGCACTGTAATCAAACATTCATCATAATACAGTTACAACAATTCATGTGAATAAGTCATTCATGAAATCTCTCAGTATCAAAGGAAAACAATATGGAGAAAGAAATATGACTTAGATTAACTAAGATGTCTCAAAAAACAAATACATAACCAGAGAACCAGTGTTCTTCATAAAAATATTACAATAGTCGGGAGCCTAGCTCAACCATTTGACGTTAACAAAATATCAAAATTGTTTATAAATACCCAGCAATGTTGAAACCACCAGGAGTGTGATCGGACCACTGCCTTCAAATCCTTCAGTCAGTGCTTGCTCTATCATATTATGCAGGTTTTCTCATTTCAAACACGAGCCATGCGTAGTTATGTGCTTTACAGAAAAAATTGCCCATAAGGAAGCTTCAGATCATCAGTGTGCCTTAATGGTTGCGCTCTGCAATGCTTTCTATTTATGGGGTGAGACAAGGTCTCAACAGTCACCCCCAATCTTTAATAACTACCTTCATTAGGATTAGGACAGGGCATGACACTCATGAATGTTTCCAGGTGGTGTCATACGAACTTTTCGAGTCAATCCCGACGTCTCGAGGCAAAGCAGATCTTCTTTTGTGACCAATACGGGTGCTTTTGGCCTTTGGCATAGCCCCTCTCCATCGATCCATCCTGCATGTGACCTCGGGCCATGACCTGGGGCTCATATCCAAAGGCATGTCGGGATTTTGTCTTTCGGGAGTCTCCACTACACTTGATTCTAAATATCTCGATGTCCAAAATTGCGAAGCGACCTTATTCAGATCGACGATCAGTCTTTCCTTGAATTTGACGGCCACGATTTCTTCCTCGAAAAACCCCAGTCGTCATCCACTCAATAGGAACTTACCTTCTTTATGGCCCCTCTTTCCATATGACCATAGGCCCAATTCCTAGGTGATTTGTGATTTCGCACTTCGCAAACTTGTGTCGTGCTCCATGCTAAAACCTCTAATTCGTGAAACCGTGACTTCTCGAATCTAGTGCCACGCGTCCCTCTAAATCAGACGACTAATATTTACTATGGGCCTTCGAGCTTCAGGTGTTTGGGACTTTGGGCGCTTCGAGACTTCGACCACTTTGGTCCTTCTGGGACTACTCTGAACGTTGCGCTTTGACGATTCTTGTGAAATCCTTGAACTTGGACAACCTGCTGCCCTTGAAAACTATAGATAACATTTGGCTCCATAAGGGATGGCATGCTCCCTGCGAGCTTCCAAGAACAAGAAATTCCAGTCGCCTTATGCATTGAGCTATGGAGTCATGCTCCAAAAACATATTGTTGAGGATTAAAGGTCGAGAAGCACACTATCCTAAAAATGAAAGAAAAATACATGGGCTCCAAGAGGAGCTTATTTATGTACATTCCTAGACTAATTAATTTTTACAAAGTTCTAGGTGAAATCAAACTTCTACCATATCCATTCAAGCAACTCCCTAGCTGCAAACTTGTTTACTCTGTCACTGATCAAATAAAAACAATGCAACTATGACAACAAAATGATTACACTTTTTATCTCTCCTCCCAGTGCTGAAGTCAGGATAAAGCTAAGCGGCTCCAAGACATGAATGAAATGAAAATCCATGTACTCTCTTACAAGTTCATAGAGAAAATGAAAAAACCCACTATGTTGGTGAAAAAAAAATGCTTTGTCTTATAGTTGCTCACACATGGCTGAACATCTCTGGCAAGCACGGGTGAGCGAATGATTGATGTAGGATGACTGATCCCAAGTGATGGTTTCTCATTTGCAGGCTCTATCTTGGACATGAACTCCACATTTGTCTCTCCCTCTTCTTCTTCATGATTCTCCCAAGGATTAGAATCATAATCATCATAAACAGGAACCATGGGAAAGCTCAGCTCTTTATCTTCTGCAGGCATAGAATGGTGGATTTCCACACAATGTTTTTCCTCAATGTATAAAGGAAAAAACTCTGTGGTATGCTCTTGGAAATCCTCAAAATCTGAAACATACGATTCCATGTATATAGCAATAGGATCATGAATCATGTGACAGAATCCTGGCCACTTTAGAAGACCAGGCTACTCCTCTGTAAATGATTCTCTG
The DNA here is from genome assembly GCA_009831015.1 of Picea engelmannii. Lineage (NCBI taxonomy): Eukaryota > Viridiplantae > Streptophyta > Pinopsida > Pinales > Pinaceae > Picea > Picea engelmannii. The sequence goes on along the minus strand of ML793298.1, from coordinate 160,121 downwards.
CTTGCAAATAAAAAACCTCCCTTCTCCTTCGAAAACAACTCTCGATCACCATCACTTGCAATCTCTTTTCCTTTTTGTTGTTCCATCTCTGATTCATAACCACTATCTTCTTGCTCAGAATCTTAAACATGCTGACAGTCTTCTTTCTTAGGCACATGCAATTTTTCAAGATATGCTTTCATATGAACCCCCTTGCTAGCCCTGATGTTCTCTTCGACTTCTTCAACATCTTCAAACATGTGTCTTAATGATGAATATTTCCTCTCTCTGAGGATAAGGACCAACTCTGGATGTTGAGCCATGACATAGTACACCATGGAAGTAGTCTCTATGGGTCTGATCTCCATAGGCATACTATGATAAACACTATGAAACCTCATGTTGAAGACAACCAAGGATACCTCTTCCCCTCTCCTCAAGGCATTAAACTCAAACCAGTATTGATCAAGGGACTTGTTCTCACCCCAACACTTTAAAAATTCATGCCATAGCTTGGTCCAAGAGCCAGTAGAATCGGCTTCCAGACATCTAAACCACACAACAACATCTATAGATAGGGATTGTGAGAAAAGCCTCATGGAAACATCATCATGAACAATTTCAAACTGATCGACAAAGCTCTCAAAGGCCTCCAAATGCCTCTCAGCTATAATACGATCCTCTTCAGAAAATCGAGGAAGATACTCAAAGGAATAATGAGGATAAGGATGAAGGTCATGTGGCAGCCTTAAAGGTTTAAACAACTTATTTTTTATTTTAATTTGAAAAGCAGTGGGTTGATCATGAGGATTAACGAGTTGATGGAAACGCTCAATAAGAATAATGGAGGGTAAAAATATTTTAGAATACTATGAATTATTTACAACCTCCTCAGGGCTATAGGGGTGATCAATTTCAAGAGGAGATGCAAAATAGATCTCACATTTATGAATAAGCAGAGGTGAAGACACGAGATTGGTATATACAACACAAGAAGAGGGCATGTTTTCTTCTTCCAAGGATGGATAAATAAAGGAATGCCTATTATCATCTAAATAGACAAAGCAAAGGATAATCCTCTTTGTATGTGAAGGGAAAGAGAGAAATGAGTTGATAAACAAGAATAGGATTTCATGAATAAAGATCATAAAATGATACCTGGTCTTCCCCTTCGGTATGGTCATATTTCTATCGACATGATCCTCCCTAGTGGAGTTGCCAGGTGCAAGTTGCAATCTTCAATGGTTCTGATGTCTGATGCACCATCAGAATCATAAGCTCGTTGTCATTCTATCCCAGGGAAAAGTCTTCAATTCATTCCCCGAAAATGGCGCCAAAAATGTTAGCACTAGAAGTCACCCTCATATTGCATAGAAGGTAAGCCCAGTACCCATCAGTTTATATAGTAAATTTAAATGAGTTTTAAGAGGTAAAATGGAGAAGAGTCAATGATAATAACATTCTAACTCAAAAATCTAGACTAGCATGCACAAGCAATTGAGGTCTGGAATCAACTTCAGTCAGTAAGTTGGAGTAAGGGTGAATAGAGCGAAGACTTTAGTGAGGAGAGTGTAGAGGTATGTCGTGGACATCAGGTCTTTCAGCAGCCTAAGGAGGAAAAAATTAAACACGAGATCCTCTTGAATTCAAATCTCAAAGAAACTGAAAGACATTATAACAAAACTATAATCAAACATTCATCATAATACAGTTACAACAATTCATGTGAATCAGTCATTCATGAACTCTCTCGGTATCAAAGGCAAATAATATGGAGCAAGAAAGTTGACTTACATTCACCAAGATGTCTCAAAAAACAAATACATAACTAGAGAACTAATGTTCTTCATAAAAATATTACAATAAATGGGAGCCTAGCTCAACCATTCGACATTAACAAAATATCAAAACTGTCTATAAATACCCAACAATGTTGCAACCACTAGGAGTGTGATCGGACCACTGCCTTCAAAGCCTTCAGTCGGTGCCTTCTAAGTCAGATTGTGCAGGTTTTCTCATATCAGACACGAGCCAGGCACAACTATGTGCTTTATAGGAAACATTTCCCATAAGGAAGCTTTGGATCGTCAGCATGCCTTCATGGATGCGCTCTACAATGATTTCCATTTATGGGGTGATCTGAGGTCTCAACTATCGCCCCAAATCTTCAATAACTACCTTCATTGGGATCAGGACAGGGCCTGACACTCATGAATGTTTCCAAGCGGTGCCATATGAATTTTTCGAGTCAATCTCGACGTCTCGAGGCCAAGCAGATCTTCTTTTGTGGCCAATACGGGTGCTTTTGGCCTTTGGCACAGCCCCTCTCCATCTCTCCATCCTACATGTGACATCGGGCCATGACTTGGGGCTCATATCCAAAGGCTCTTCGAAATTTTGTCTTTCGGAAGTCTCCACTTCACTTAATTCCAAATATCTCGATGCCCGAAATTGCAAAGCGGCCTTATTCAGATCAACGGTCGGTATTGCTTTGAATTTGATGGCCACGATTGCTTCCTCGAAATACCCCAGTCGCTAGCCACTTAATAGGCACTTACCTTTCTTTATGGCCTTGCTTTCCATATGATCATGGGCCCAATTCCTCGACGCTTCGTGATTTCTCACTTCGCAAATTTGTGTCATGCTCCATGCTAAAAGCTCTAATTCATGAAACCACAACTTCTTGGATCTAGCGCCACGCATCCCTCGGAATCAGAAGACTGAGAATTACTCTGGGCCTTCGGACTTCAGATGTTTGGTACTTCGGGCGCTTTGGGACTTCGGCCACTCCAGGCCTTCCGAGACTACTCTAAATGTTTCACTTTGACGCTTCTTGTGCAGGCTATTAACTTGGAAAACTTGTTTCCCTTGACAACTATATGTGATAATAGGTGGGATCAATCTTATGTAGAAGGAGAAAAATTCAACAAAATGAAAGATGCAAGGTGATGAGAACCTAACCTATATTCAAGTGTCGAAAAATAAAACTTCACCACGGGATTATGCGAGTGTATCCCATCTGATAAAAACACCAAACCAAAAAAAAAAGTTCATAAGAACAACCCAAAGATCGCCCAAAAAAAATCCAAGCAACCACGAAGCCAAGAATAGGGAAAAAGAGAACCAAACTGGGGCAAAAAGAGACAAAAAAGTCTATAAATAGGGGTAGACAACTCATTTTAACCATTGCAAATTGGAAAATAACCAAAAAGCCACAAAGCCCTCTTCCTTAAAACGCGAATTCAAGGAGCTATGGTGAATGAAAAGTCTTCAAACCTGAACCAAGAAAGTACAAATGCACTCTCCCATCATTTAATTCATAATTTCTTGTGTATTTATTTGTTTAGAGGGTGTGTGCCCTAAGGAAAAATTGTGTTATGCGTGTACGCATGATATCCATGTTCAACACACGTATATACGTGAGATGAGAAAAACTTAGCACACGTATATAAGTGATTGTCTTAACGATAGCCTGCATACATCTCTTTAAAGCTTTCAAAAAAAAGAAAGGCAGAGGAGATAACCCCACTGAGCCGAAGTGCTAGTCTCTGGACTACGAGATCTTTCGCCACATGTCCTCTCCAAATGGATGGTTGGGATTAACTTCCAGCTCTTACACATTATTTTCATCATCCCTATGACCATTAATGATGTAAACCTATCCTTTTCCTTTAGAAGTATCAGTGGCCCAAATTCCTGAAGAAAGAAGGGAGAAGAACTTTGCCTGAGAGAAAAAGTTGTATTTTCCTTTGTAAAAACCCTATTAAGGAAGGTCGTCGTAGGATGCACTATATATAGGGTGCGAAGATGCCTGATCGTCACCCCCTTCTCTAAATCTAGGTTGTGACGTCTCCACAGGCTGCACTATACTTAGGGTGCGACGATTTTCGTACGTGGGAAAAATGAGAATCTTCTCGATGCTTCTAGAAGGAGAATATTCTATGGTGAGGTGGCCTCTGATTGATTTGGATATTACTCGCTTTTTTGATTCAGTGGGATCATCCTAACCTCCTCACCTTATCCTCTTCAACGTATAAAAGGAGAGGAGATTTCATGGATAAAGTTAGATTGAAAATTTGGCTTGAGATTGTTAGCTTGGTTAGAGTGGTTTTGAGCTCTCCTTTGTTAAGATAGATTGTGAGTTACCTGCAGATCTATAGTCACAAAATCTGTGGATCAGAAGTGTGCGGGAAGGAAGGGACTGTTGGAAGGGACCTTACCACATCAAGGCTTTGGTTGTAATCTATCTTTCTATTATTTAATATAGATGCACTTTTCTTTCCTATATGAATCTTATTTGTCCATATTGTATGATTCCTTGATCGCATACATAGTTTCATATCAATTAGGCTATGTTATTCTTTTCTTCGTTGGCTTGTGTTCTTTTGCAGATATTTCTCCATAAGCCTCGTGATGGAGCTTGGATTACATTGGCAAAGTCGGATCTTCGATATTTAAAAGGTATGTTCTAGATCCATTTCTCATTTGATAATTGAAATCTAAGGAAAGCGTAGTGTATTGTCTTGTTTTGTTCTAGTTTCGTAGTGAATCTAGGGAGATCAGTTTATGTCCGCATTTACCGATAAGTCCCACAACAAAATTGGCGACTCAATTGGGGAATGGATTTTTTTCCTAGTTTGTCTTGCTTTCTTACTTTGATTTCCTGGGTTCTATTTTCTGAGTCACTGGGAGATCCATATGAACTCTTTGACTCTTTAAATTAACTGGAAAAACCTTCTTAATTTTAATTTTTTCCAATTTTTTCATTTGATTGTCACACCCTGCTTTGAGGGACAGTGCGACGATAGAGGATCATCACACTCTTGGTTGAATAGACAGTGCGACGTCGTTGCTCTATGGCCTTTTGTTCCCTGTGACGATATAGGATCATCACACTATGTTCATCTTGCATCCGGCGACGATTTGCAAATTTTTTATCTTTTAGTGGTTTTCCTTGCCCAGATCTTAGATATGGTTTTGGGGTGAATTTTTGGGTTTGATTATGGTCTATTTGTAGTCTGCTAGAAAATATTTCAATCCTTTTATCCACCTTTTCTTTGTTTTATCTTGTTTTCTTTTGAAATATTTTATCTCTTGTTTTGAGTGTCTTTCAGTTACAAAGCTTTCTTTTTTCTTTAGAATTGTTTAGTGAAAGATCATTTCTTTTTCTGAATAGTTTGTGTTAAAAGAGAAAATTTGTTTGGGTTGCTTTCTTTTATAGAGATTTTCTATTGCTTATAGCTATCTTTGAAACAAAACAAAAAACAAATCTTGCTTTGCATTAGATTAGGGGAATCTTTGCATTTGAAGTAGTGAAATTGCATGGTTTTTGGCATTTGGGGGGGCCAAGAATCGTGTATTGGTGTACAGTCTTTTAGGCTCATTTCTTGAAGATATTAATATTGATGATTTTAATAACAATTTTGGGACATTGTGCATCTGAGAATGATAATTTTTTTCTCCTTCTCGTAATGTAGCTTTCATCGAAGTGAAATATTTTCATTCTCATTTATTTGCATTGTTTAGAGTCGGTCAAAACACCATTTAGTCCACGCCATTTTCCTCTTGAGTAAACAACATCCTTAAAATAAAGCGCTTATAAAAATTGATTAGACATTTTTATATTTTCTGGTATCAAACCTACATTATCTTAGAGTGTAGGGCTTTGGAATAGGTGTGAAAGATAACTTTCCAAAGTTTCAAACAAACATAGTATCTTTTGATAGGGAGAATTCAAATCCACTTGCTACATTTTGTCCTGGGAAACCCTTCTAACACAAGGGTCAATCACAAGGTCACATTAGGACTGGAAGAGTTACTCACCCTTCTTTGTTGGTCTAAGTGTAGATATTGCGCGTATTATTGGGGGTCACTTGAGAGTATACCCACGATTATGTGTGGGAGCTCATCGAGTTGATTTCGGGCTAGATACTCTGCCTTTGCATGTGGATCGAACTGTCGATTGTTCCCCCAGGAATCATTGTTGTAGTTCATAACCTTAGTATCCTATCCTTTTAGGGTCTTTACACGAGGTGACTGTGGAGAGGGAAGTCTTCACAGTACCTGGAATCGACGTTGGCCAAACTCACTCGGGATCCTTGGAGGGTATACCCACGATTATGTGTGGGAGCTTGCACCAGGGTATAAATCCATTAAGCAGGTCATCAACGTAACTTTAACACCCTCTCTATATCATCCCCTTCTTACATTTTTCTCGTGACGTTGGATTTCATCACCAACTATTGCATTCATTATAAGAAGGTTTTGTTTGCTTGTTTTCTTCCTATATTTTTAGCATGTGTTGTTTGTTTTCCCTAGAAGACTCTAGGTTGGATATGTTTTAATGGTGTTAGTTCCCAGAACGACCAATGAAGGAACTCCTTTTCCAGGGGAACCTTTTGTTTTTCCTTATTACAGAAACATTGGTCCTCCTTACATCACTACTTTGAACCTTCCAGGTCTCACAATTGGATTACTGGTATGGTTATTTTCCACTCAGGTAATCCTAAATGCAGCTAGTGATTTGGTTGTAAGAACTTCCCCCCAAGAACATCAACTTCATGTTGATCCTTCACCTTCTTCACCAGTAAGATCTTATTCACCTTCTTCAATTGCAAGGTCTTCTTCGGTTTCATATTCTTCGTCGAGTGAAAGCTTTGAAGCTAGTAACCCGATGAATAAGAAGAAGAAGAAAAGGAAGAATAAGAAGAAGAAAAATAAGAAAGGGTCCAAACTTCCAACCACTTCTAGACATGTTGGAAAATAACCAGTTAGTGATAATCATTTTGGGAGTGTTGATGATGCCAAGATCACCCAAACAACCTGTAAGCCCAAGTACCCTTGTAGGCTTTGTAAGGGTATCCATCTTCATAAGGATTGCCCTGGTTTATCCAAGGTTATAGAAGCATGGTCTACATACCCTCGCCAACCCATGTCATCAGCCTCTTAACAACATGTTGATGACCTCCCATCAACTAGTCAGGATACCATTGGGAAGAATAAAAATAGAGTCAAGTTCCCATGTATGTTATGTGGAGGGAGTCATCAATATCACCTTTGCCCTCGTATGGACTAAGCCTTGAAATTACTGGAAGACATGATTGTTTCCCAGCCTCAACTTCTAGCTGCTTACTGCAAGCTTACTCTCGACCTAGTTGTAGTTGATGGAATGATCAATCCGGTCCCTTCATCGGTCAGTCTGGTTGATCATGTAGTCAATTTGGTCACATCCTTAGTTGAACCAGTTGACAAAGTGGTCGATCGGATCCCATCATCGATCGATCTCACTCTCCCGTTAGAGAGTGCAACTCAAGCGGTCAATCCCTTTCCACCCTTCAACCCCATTCTTCCCTTGGAGAATGAAACCCAAGTGGTTGATCTAATCTCATCAACGGTTGATCCTACTCTCCCACTAGAGAGTAAACCCGATACGGCCCATGTTTTCCTCGTTGATACAGAATCTACCGTACTAGGGGGTATCCCTCCTTCTCCCATGGAACCCCCTCCAAGTAATGAGGCCATCTGATTTGATTGGGGTGTGTTAACTGGACCTTGTCTTCCCTCTCACATTCCTTTCAAGATTACAGTACAAGTTTATGGTCGGGACATTCCTCAGACACTATAGATGAAGGTGCATGTGTTAGTATTTTTTCCTCTATTGCTTGGCAAGATTTAGGATATCCTCAACTTGTGTCGGTTATGCAGAATTTGTTATCTTTTAACAGAAGAACCAGTCACCCTTTAGGGGTCCTTCCTCAGTTTCTTGTAACTTTGGGAGGGAAAAATTTCTTTATTCACGTCATGGTAGTCCAAGACCCCTTGGATTTCGATTTACTCCTTGGGAAAGATTATGTCTATGCCATGAAAGCTATTGTGTCCACTCTTTTTCATGTAATATCTTTCCTGGACAATGGACAAGTGGTGACTATTGATCAACTTTCATTTGTTGGTCCTGAATTGACCATCAACTTGATGACTTCCCTAAATGATTCATATATGCAGTCGATATCACCCCTGCCACAAGTCAATTATGTGGCATTGTCTCCCATGCCTTCTGCTTTCGATGACAATGACTTGTACCCTGTAGTTGACATGGTGATATCTTTGATAGGGCTTTTAGAGCCTGATCTCCTTAGCCCTATCGTAGCCCTCAACATGTGTTCCTTCCAGATTGTGTTTCTTCCATCGAGTGAAGATCTCTTGGAATCCATGACCGAGTTTTTTCCCTTGACATGGTGTTCTTCCGAAGCATTTTCCTCTTGGAAGCCATGATCAAGAAGAGATTCTTTGAGCATGGTTTTCTGATTTCAAGCTCGTTAAAAAATGAAACCATCTTTGAGCATGGTTTTCTGATTTCAAGCTCATTAAAAAATGAAACCATCGTTGAGCATGGTTTTCTAATTTCAAGCTCATTAAAAAATGAAACAAGCTTTGAGCATGCTTTCCTGATTTCAAGCTCGTTAAAAAATGAAACCATCTTTGAGTATGGTTTTCTGATTTCATTCTCATTAAAAAATGAAACCAGCTTTGAGCATGGTTTTTTGATTTCAAGCTCGTTAAAAAATGAAACTAGTTGTGAGGATAGTTTTTCATCTCTGTGGAAACCTCGTTAAAAAATGAAATAGAAGTTACGAGCATAGTTCATGTTCCTATGTCAAGCTCGCTAAAAAGTGAAACATAGGACTGGGGATTGAACCTAGATTCTCGAGCATAGTTCCTATTCATGTGTAAAGCTCATTAAAAAATGAAATAGATTGTCCCCCCTCTCTGTTTGAGTCAATTCCTTCTTCTTGTATTTAAAGTTTCATTTCATCCACCTGTTTCGTTGGACTAAACAATGCTTGGGGGGAAATGCTTACAGCCTCTGGACTCCATGTTGAAGTTAAAGCCACTAGTTTCTTAAGTTGGGGGCTAAGTACCAACCATCCCTATGTTATGCATTGGGAAGTCCAAGCATAGTTTTCTATGGTTCAAGATTGTGTAAAAATGAAACCACCTACTCCAAGCATAGTTTTCTATGGTTCAAGCTTATGTAAAAATGAAACCACCTACCTCAAGCATAGTTTCCTCAGGTTCAAGCTTGTGTAAAAATGAAACCACCTACTCCAAGAATAATTTTCTATGGTTCAAGCTTGTGTAAAAATGAAACCACCTACCTCAAGCATAGTTTCCTCTGGTTCAAGCTTGTGTAAAAATGAAACCAGGTCCAAGCATAGTTTTCGCTAGTTTTAAGCTTGTGTAAAAAATAAAATCTATCCCAAGCATAGTTTTGTTTTGTTTTAAGCTTGTGTAAAAATGAAAACAATCCCAAGCTTAGTCTTTGTTCTTTCTCATCCTTATAAATCAATGAGAATGTAACCGAGTATACTTTTATCACTTTTTCAGACTCGTAAAGGTTATACGAAAAAGGAACCCCCTGGAGTTCCCTTTAATCTCTTTTCAGACTATCTAAACATGAAAATATTGTCGAGCGATCTTGTTATTTTCACAATTATTAAAATATTTGAAGAAAACATCTGTTGAGAGGTAGTTTATCTCTTTTTCGGTCTCATTGGGCTACTTTACAAAAAAGGACATTTTGGAGTTTTCTTTAAGTGTTTTTCAGACTCTCTAAACATGAAAAACCCCTGAGTTTTCTTTCTTTGGACTCGTTAAACAAGCATTGAAAGACCCATATGGAATTGAACCACTCCTTCCTAGAGTTCGTTAAAAATACTCTGTAGGACTCATCCAAAGGATGAGCTTATAGTTCAAGCATATGTTATCATCCTCAAGATTTTGTAAAAATAAAGAGGTACTCACCAGAAATGGTGGGGGGGGAAATGGGAAACAAATGTAGTTAAACTTGTATTCTATGGAAGAGTCACTTTTGAACATGACACCCTTTCACTCACTTCATGTCTAGTTTGGAAAACCCACTTGTCTCTTGATCATACTCCTTTATAAGATTGCAAATTGTTCTGTGATCCCTGTTGTTGAGTTAGTGTTTCCAAGACAGTTGTCGTGTCGTCAATATGTTCAAAGAGAAGTTCAACCCAAAAATCCTTCTATTGCATCGGCCATTTCTACAGTCCTTAAGCCTTATATTGCGTTGGTCATCCCTAAGTCAGTCCTGAGTCACTTGTTACTCTGATCTACATCAAATATTGTTACTTGTTTCGTGTCATTGATGGGGGATACATTAAGGCCCTCCCATGACAACTTTTTTCCTGTCGACTTCAACTCATTATCCAGGACTTAGACTTAGAAAGTAATTGGTACCTTGGAACTTGCATGCCTCATTGGCAGGTTTCCTCGCTTTCAACAGTTGGTTTTCATTATTGACCCCTAATCGGGAGATTCCACCGAGTGTTCGACTTCAGCTCATTGATTCACATTCCTTGGATTGTACTAGAGTACCTTGTGAGTCATTGACATTAATGGTGATTTCCCTCACACTTGTTAATGATATTCATTAATGACCAGTAATCAAGTCGTTTATACCACGTTTGACTTCAGCACATATATTCGCATGGTTAGATTCGTACTATAGAGTGGTGGAGATGAAGACCCTGGATATTTTTTGACAGATTCAGATTGCATTGGAGTATATTCATATTATATTGTTGCATAGATCCACAGTGTATGTCTCATGGCTATGTTCAAATTTGAGTCTTTAACACAGAGGTCAACAGTGTATTTTTGGTGGCTATGTTCACATTTGATTCATATTAGCATGGATCCACAATCTATGTTTGGTGGCCATGACCTGTCTTAGTTGACATGAATCTTTGCATGTTGGCATTTTTTCTTTGATTCATTTGTATTCTGAGTATGGGAATGCCTACTATTAATGATGTAAACCTATCCTTTGTCTTTAAAAGGATCAGTGGCCCAAATTCCTGAAGAAAGAAGGGAGAAGAACTTTTCCTGAGAGAAAAAGTTGTATTTTCCTTTGTAAAAACCCTATTAAGGAAGGTCGTCGCGAGTTGCACTATATATAGGGTGCAACGATGCCTAATCATCGCCACCTGCTCTAAATCTAGGCTGCAACGTCTCCGCGGGCTGCACTATACTTAGGGTGCGATGATTTTCATACGTGGGAAAAACGAGCATCTTCTCGATGCTTCTAGAAGGAGCAGCTTCTACGATGAGGTGGCCTCTGATTGGTTTGGATCTTACTCTTTTTTTTTATTTAGTGGGATCATCCTCAACTCCTCACCGTATCCTCCTCATCTTATAAAAGGAGAGGATCTCTCATGGAGAAAGTTAGATTTGAAATTTGCCTTGAGATTGTTAGCTTGGTTAGAGTGGTTTTGAGCTTTGCTTTGTCAAGATAGATTGTGAGTGACTTTCGAATCTATAGTCATAGAATATGTGGATCATAAGTGTGTGGGAATCAAGGGACTTTTGGGAGGGACATTACAACATTAAGGCTTTGGTTGTAATATCTCTTTCTATTATTTAATACAGATGCACTTTTCTTTCCTATATGAATCTTATTTGTCCATATTGTATGATTCCTTGATCACATACATAGTTTCATATCAACTAGGATCTATTATTCTTGTCTTTTTTGGCTTGTGTTCTTTTGCAGATATTTATCCATAAGTTTCATGACGGAGCTTGGATTACATTGGCGAAGTCGTATCTTCGATATTTAAAAGGTATGTTCTAGATCCATTTCTCATTTGATAATTGAAATCTAAGGAAAGAGTAGTGTATTGTCTTGTTTTGTTCTAGTTTCATAGTGAAGCTAGGGAGATCAGTTTATGTCCACATTTACCGATAAGTCCCACAAAACTGGCCTCTGGGCCTTTCGGAGTCCTCAAATACTATGCTTTAAGTTTCTTCTAGAGTGTTGGACATTTGGACCTCCGGATCTGACACCACATGTCTTTCCCAATGGACGACACAGATGACTTTGGGGCTCCGAGCTTCGGGAGTCTTGGCTGCTCCAAATTGTTGTTTGACTAAACCTATGAATTGAGGAAGGGTCATATCCATGCTCCATGTGTTTGTTCCAACAGACGGTCGATATTAACTCTGGCTCCCAGCTCTTTGGGATTTCTTTACTCAAATCCACATGATTCTCCTGGAGTGTTATACCTCTGAATACGCAAAGCCCGAAGGACTTCTCCAATTAAAATCTTCCCAAATCCTCTAAATCTAACGACTATCCACTCTCTGGAAAACTCCCGAATGGATCTCAGTCGTTCATTCCCCCTCTTCAATAACTACTCCTTGAGTTCGATTCACAAATTCAGCCAAACATGTGAAATGTTAACTACATGCAGGGTTAAACCTCAAGTTACTCACCTAGATAAGATGATTCGATCCTCGTACCTTAATCCAATGGAAAAAATTTATCCTCCTCATTTGCTCTCTCCTTTTGAAACTGGACTCCGATCCAATGGTCCAGATATGCTCTCCCGCTAAGATCGACGGTTCTTGTAGCTTCTCCCTCTACATTCTTCTCCCTTCAATGAAGCATTTTCTTAGTGACTTCAAAATGTTCCGACCTTTCATCTCTTTGTTAGATTCTAACTACTTGATCTCAAACAACGTTGTACTTCCTGAGCTTTGATATTAAAACAAGTTCACTTGCGCATGTTCTGCACTTCTCCTACAGTCCGAGATTGAATTGTTCTCGACCTTTTGCATTCTTTGCAAAGACCTTGTGTACCCTTGCACTATTTCTCTTGAGCTTTGAACTCACTCAAGTCCTGAGGGTCTCAGCCCTTTGTTCCTTCAAAAGAATTCTTGTGATCTCTTATCACTCTACACTCATCCTCTTGGGCTTGTCCAACACTTTAGCAATGTATTGGCTTTGTGCACTCCTTGCACTTACCTCTTGAAACCTGAACTCTGCAAGTTCACTTGCACAATCCTCGTGCTCTATGTGCATACTTGCACTGCTCCTCCTGAGATTTTCCTTTTAGTGTGCCCTCTTGGAAAATTTCTCCTAGAACTTGAAATAGATTTCTCACGCACTCCTTACATCTGGTCAATGCACTCCTTGCATATCCCTCAGAGTGTTCAGTAACTCTGGTAAATCTTCCTCGGGGTGTTCAACAACCCTGATGTGCACTCCTTACAATATCCCTTATGAGCTTCAGAATGATTCTGGTGTGCTCACCTAGAAATCTCTCTCTGAACTCACAACAGAGTTCTAGTACATTCCTTGCACAAGCCTAAGAGCCCAGAACTACTAAGAATTCTACAAATAGAGAAATCTATCTAAACCTGCAAGTGAATCCTATTTGCATACATCTACAACATACATGAATGAACACATAAACACATTCAGACAATAACCATTCAACACATATAAAAACACAAATGCCTCATATGCAGGAAACAATTATTTTGTATTATATCTAGATGCTTCAGTACAAGATTTACAAAGGATGTACTACTACAAAGTCTTCAACACTTCCTCTACTCTCTTTAGTTCTCTCCTCACTCTTCTCTAATATCCTAATAAACTCTAATCATCTAATGAATTTTGAAAACACAGATCATTTACAAAAGAGGGGCTCCTTGAGCGTTCCCTCCATCCACCTTCTCACATTGAATAGCATTGAATTACATTCAATGGGAATCTAGTCTGAATCAGACCTAGATCCCTTCTATTGTCAGCCATTAAAGGAAACCCTATCTATTACAATAACTCAACCTCTACAAAGACATAGGCACAGTTTTCCTTCAGCCTTTCAGACTTAAATTACATTTAATTGCATTAAAAAAATTAACTTGGGTTCAAAATGAGAGGGTTGGTGCCTCTCTTTCCTTGGAACCTATTCCTCGTGCATTGATGTGTTGCTTTGTTTGCGCTGATGAGGTGGAGCGATGCTCATGTATCAGTGAGTTTTTGTGTGAAAGAGTCACCGAGATTGTGTGAGACGATTTGGTTCAAGTTCCTTATGTTGTTTACGTGCGGTAAAGGAACCGTGTGCCCCCACGATCTGAGAGAGTGTGCTTCGGGCCCTGCATACTAATCCGTTGAGGAACGATATGGTAGAGGATCCCACATGCCATCTGGGAATATATAAATGTTTTATTTTATGTCCATTGTAAGTTTGGTGATTGATTTGAGTGGAAAATGATTTTATAAAATAATTTATCATATATTGAAAACTATAAATCATGAATTAAAAATGAATTAAAAAGGGTGACATGGGAAAAGTGTGATGGTGTGTTAACTTAAAAAGTTGAATTGATATGCCATTTTCGTTGTGTTAGCATCAGAAGTCACTCCTAGATTGCGGCAGGATCATAGCCCAACGCCCATCAGTTTTATGTCATGAATAATTTAATGGGGGTGGTCGAATGGATAGAGACCCTAGAAGATATTGCTTTAACTCAGAAAACTAGGCCTAGCATGCAAGAACAGGTGAGGTCGTGATCTAAATTCCGTCAGTAGGTTGAGTATAAAAAGAGTAGAGGGAAGACTTGGTAGGAGAAGTGAATAAGACTGCTTTGGGCATCAGACCTTCTAGCAGCTTGAGAAAGAAAAACTCAGATGACAAGATCCTCTTGGTTCAGAGTTTCAGGGAACTGAAAGGTGACTTGACTGGATCCTTCAATTCCAAGTCATTCAACGTTGAGAAAATACAAGAGTTGATTATAAACAATGTGACTACCACAGTGATCAAACATACATCATCCTATAACAATGCAACTCAACTAGATCCTCCAATTCCGAGCTCTTCTAATTCCGAGAGATGGAAAGAGGTTGACATTCATTAGAAAAGAAGTCTCAAGCACCAATACATAACCAAATCAACTAGCGCTTCATCAAAACTTTACAATCGGGAGCCTAGCTCAACCATCCCCCCTTACAAAAATGGCAAAACTGCCTACATATACTCAAAGAAAACAATCAGCAGCAAGATCGAGTCACTGCATATAAAAAAAAAGGTACGTCTGCATGTATACTGGTAGACTGCACATGCAATCTCTGGACCATGGTGCACTTATGTCAGACGTAATCAGACTCCAGGAAGCTATGCGGATGAATTGACAAGCCTTTAACCGTCTGCCAGATTTTCCATTTATGGTGGAGACGATGTCTAACCACCAACAACAACCTTAATAACGGCTTCCTTGGGATCAGGAATGGCCCCAGTTAACTCTGTACCTTTGGGACGTGGAGGCCTCTTCATGCTGCCACCTGGATCTGCTAAACGGCTTCATGGCAAGACGTGGAGGCAGACGCAAGGACTAAGGCATCAGACGGGAAGTGGTGAATGAACGGTGACCAGGTAGGGACAATTTGGCATGCGCGGTGCGGAAGTAAGAAGAGGAGAGGTCGGGTGGATGGAATATAAAAGGGGGTGAAAGGGAATGGGATACACCAGGAGGGTGAGTGGAATATATATGGCAGGAGGAGAGGGAGGTGGTAAGTGGTTTGGAAGTAGTGGGGGCCATCACAAGGAGGATGTGTGATGATAGCAGGGGGGCCTGCACTGGAAAGCCGCCCATATTGGACCCCCCACCCTATTAAAGGTCGAAGGGCCAAGGGGGGACATAATCGATTGTGCACCATAGATCTAGGTGCCCCAATCCTGACCGTTGAGAGATGCACGCCCCATTCCAAACCCCCTCCCTCCCATTAAAGGTAGAACAGCAAGGGGGCTCTGAAATGGAACCTCAGTCGCAGATCTGGACATGCAGATCTCGGCCATCCAAATCTGTGTGCTCATTAAAATAATGCACCCGCTTCTAAAACCTTGGGATAAATGGATTTTTAGCCCATTTTTTGACCTTCTTCTTTTCGTAGGGGTCATTTATTCCAGGAAAATACCCCATACTTGATTATGTTCTAACATTAGGCTCCATGGGGGATGGCACACCCCCTGTGGGCTGTCGAGAACTCTTTTGCAGCTTCAGTGCCTTGTTGTTGGGCTATGGAGTCATTATTAAAACTTAAATATAAAAATAAAAACAATATTTACAAATACAGAGGAGCCATGCATGGCTCAAAAGAAACATTTCTTTAGAAAATGCCCATTCACATGGCCATTGAACACTTCCTCACCCTCCAAATCCTGCAACCTGTAGGTATTATTTGAAAATACTTCAGCGATTTTGAAGGGCCCGATCCATAGGGCTTCAAACTTGCCATGTTTTCCCTTGTCCTGCTTGGGAGCATCCCAATTCAACACCAGTTCACCTAACTGGAAATCTTCCTTCTCGACCTTTCTGTCAAAGGCCTGCTTGATCTTTTGTTGACGGTCCTGAGTTTTGATCACCACCTGCTCTCTACTAGCTGATGAATTCTTCTGATCATGTCATCAGGCTCTCCTTGATAATCCTGAAAGAATTTTTCCACGGGCACAGCCAGTTGAGAAGGAAAAACAACTTATGTTCCATAGACTAGTTGGAAAGGGGAGATGCCTATGGATCTTTTTGTTGTCACTCGATCACCCCACAAAGCAAGTTTCAGCTTTGAATCCCAGGCCCTCTTGTTGTCCTCGAGTAGCCTTTTGATGATCCTTATTAGGCTTTTGTTAGAGGACTATGCCAAACCATTGCCTTGGGGATAGTATGAGATAGAATGAATCAATTCGATCCCAAACGAATCACAAAATTTGACCAATGGTTCGGCTCTGAAAGATGCTTCATTATCAGTGACAATCTTGCTTAGGTAGCCGAATCTTGTGATGAGGTCCTCCAGGAATCTAATGATTACCTTATGGGAAGTAATCCTGGTGGGGATAGCTTCTATCCACTTGGTGAAGAAATCTATGGCAGTCAGGATCCATATGTGTTGTCCACTGGAGGTAGGATGGATCTCTCCAATAAATTCTAGGCCCCACTGTTGGAAAGGTCCTGAAACAACCATAGGCTTTAATGGCAGAGATTTAAGCTGTTGTTTTCCTGAGAACCTTTGGCATTTGTTGTAGGCTCTGACCTCTCTGTAGACATCAATGAATAAGGTGGGCCAGTAGTGCCCAACCCTCAGAATTTTGTAGGTTGTGGTCTTCCAAAAGTGGTGCCCTCCACATAGGCTATCATGAAAATTAGCAATGACACTTTGGGCCTCTTATGGGTTCAGACATTTTAAAATCACCCCTAGGGGGTCTTTCCAATATAACACTCGATCAACAAGGCAGTATTTGACTGCTTTGAGCTTTAAATTTATTTACTTGTTCCTTTGCAGGCCATCAGGAGGCCGCAACTCTTGCATAAAATATATGACATCCTTGTACCAAGGACATTGTGCCAATGGGGGTTCTGCTTGAGGATCTGCATCAGCCAGTTGATCCTGCTGATCTCCTGAGCATTCATTAATGAAACTTACCCCCAAGGATTTGCAATTTGCTTCAGCCAACAGCTTGGCTAAACCTTGAACTTTGATCAAATTGGTGGGCTTTATATCCAGATCAAACTCAAGGATCTTGGCGATCCATTTACTCCTTCTCTCGTGTATGTCAAGCTGAGTAAGAATGTCCTTCACGGCAGCTGAGGGGACATAGGAAATGAATTTTGACTGCAGGATGTAGACTATAAAATATTTGAGAGATTTCACCAGGGAATAGGCCTACTTCTCCATGATGTCGTACCTGACCTCAACATCCCTTAATGCTCTGCTAAAAAAGGCAATAGGCTGCTCCAGCCCGGCATCATTTTTTTGTAGTAAAACAACATCCACTGTGTCAGATGAAGGAAAGGAGAAAATAAGGAAATCCTTTGAGTAGTTGGGACTGATAAGAACATGAGCTTCAGTCAAGGCTTTCTTTATCTTCTCAAAGGAATTTCGAGACTCATAAGTCCACCTAACTTCATTTGCTTTCCTCAACATGGTTGTTATAAACTTTACCATCTCAACAAAGTTACAAACAAACCTCCTTAGAAAATTAATTTTACCAAGGAAAGACTGGACTTCTTTCCTGGATCTTGGGATTGACAAAGCTTGGATTGCTTCAACTCTACTGGGATCAATATTGACTCCTATTGTTGATACTATGTGTCCCAGCAACATTCCCTCCTTCATGGAAAACAAAGACTTTTTGGGATTTAGTGAAAGGCCAAACCTCCTGCATTTCAAAAAATCTTCCTCAGAAGACAACAATGTTCTTTATCAGATTTGGAAAAGATTGTGATGTCATCTAGATAGATGACCACAAACTTATCCTTTTCCCCAATGAAAGCTATGTCCATGGCTCGTTGAAATGTTTCCCCCGCATTCATCAATCCAAAGGGCATTTTGGCATACATGAATGTGCCCCACGGAGTGGTAAACGTTGTCTTTTCTCTATCCTCCAGAAGAAAAGAGATTTGATTGTAGCCAGAGAATCCATCAATCATGGAAATCCTGGATGCTCCTATTACCCTATGCAATATATGTTCCATCTTTGGTAGGGGGTAATTGTCCTTCTTTGAGCTCTTGTTTAGGTTCCTGAAATCAACACAGAGTCTAATTTCCCCATTATTCTTCCTCACTGGGACCAAGTTGGCCACCCACTCTGAATATCTCAAAGGCATGATGATCTAGGCATTTAGCAGCTTCTTTACCTCTCTCTCCATGATAGGCAGCAACATAGGATTAATCAGTCTTAGCTTCTGCCTAAATGGCTCGGCCTCCTCTTTCAATGGGATATGGTATTCAATGACAACAGTGTGATATGTCCTGAGGGCTTCATATGTCCAAATGAACAAATCAGAAAACTGCTTCAAAAGCTCAGTATACTCGGTCCTCTACTCCTTTGACAGGTTGCTTGACAATTTGACGAACTTTGGTTCCTTCTCTGTGCCAATGTTGCACTCAGTTGCATCAACACTATCATCTGAGATTTTCCCCTTTATTGCCACATCATTTCTATCAAAAAGTCTTTCCAAAGGAATTAGTCCCTTTGGAATATGATTGCTTGGCAACTGCATAATGTCACGCTCTACAATATTACTCAGAAAATCACCAGCATCAAGCTTTGCTTTAGAAACAGGGTCTTGATCAATATGCAGCGCTGAAAATTCTTCAACAGTCTCCAAGAATCTTTTGATCTCAAGATCATCCTTAAACACCTTCCAATGCTTGACATTGTTAGGTATGGAAGACCTGTATTTTACTTCTATATCATATCTGAGTTTGGGTGGCAGGGGAACCTTGAAAGTGCTTGTTGATGTATCCAGAGAATCAACCATTGTGTTCTTTTCTCTTGGAACAAATGAAATGTTGAATGTTGAGAAGAAACTATCGATTAGGTCCCATACCTCATTTTTGTAACTCCTAAGCCAAGGATGCGTGGCCTGATAAGAATTTTTTATCTACTGGACTATCAATTCTACATCTCCGAACACTGCCACCTCTTCAATTCTCATTTCCTTTGCATCCCTTAAACCTAAAACAAGAGCTTCATATTATGCCACATTGTTGTTTGTTTCAAACTCTAGCTTGTATGACAAAAATATGGTTTCTTGAGAAGGTGACACAAAAACCACTCCGGCACCAGCGCCTTCCCTGGAAGAGGCTCCATCAAAGAACATTTTCCAGACAGAGGTGGTGGGGGAGGAATTTTCATGAGAAGTAGTGGGCTATTTTCTGAGTTTTAGAGGAAGCTCGGGAGCATCAGTGAGCTGCGGTAAAATGGAACCCAAATCAGTGTCAAGAGAAAAGATAGGATGGTTAGTAGGATTGGTTTCGTCACTGATTATGTAGGCCAAGTGGGCTTCTCTGTACAGTCTCCTATGTTCCCCCCCAAACACTAGAATAGTAGCATAGGTGAGGTCCATTTGCAGGGTTCCTCCAAGTCTTTTTATCTAGGATCTTGATAACAACATACCAAACTTGGGGGGAACATCAGCCACCACAATGTCCATGACCACACTTTTCATGGGTAGCTGAAACAGGGTCACAACCAGATCTTTGATGACTCCTAGACATTGAACTTTCCTGGAGTCAAAGGAATAGAGGTCATGATAGGCTCTGGTGACTTCTAGTCCTAATTCTTCCATGATAGTTTTGGGCATGAGATTGTGGGAAGCCCCTGAATCCATCAAATAGTTGTGCATAACCTTGTCATGTATGTTCAAGGATGTGTAGAAGGGAGGGGATGAATCATTTATTTCTTCTACCATAGGACCTAGGATGACTGCAGGCTTTTCATCTTGCAAATTGATTGAGTCTGTGGGATGGCATGAGGGTTCAAACTGTAATAGCTCGGAGAGGCATTTTTTGAACATTTCATGCTTGACCAGTTCGGAGAGGGGTATAGGGATTCTGATTTTTTGAATTTCATGCTCAAATTTAAAAGAGGATGCAAGCTTTGGGATTTCCCTTACTTCAGGAACATGAATCTAGACCACTGGAGAGAGGGGTTGGGCCTTCTTACCTTTTTTGTTGTCTTCTACTTCATTAGCAGGTTTCTCTGCTCTAGAAAGTTGTTCAGGAATGTCAGGTGCTCCTGTCTTCTTCTTGGATCTTAGGTTATACTTGCTTTGGCTACTACTAGCCTTGTCTCCCTTGCTCAACTCATTCAAATGACTGTCCATGAGAGACTCCTCATATGTTGATTGAGTGAGATGAGGAAAAGGAGAAGTATCTCCAAAGCAGCGGATTTTAGGATCAAGCCCGTCTATTTCCCCTTCTTCATCATTAGTTACAAAATTATTTTGAAGAGGAGCCTGAATCCTCTAATCTTCTCTGTCTCTTCCCCTCTGGTCCCTTTGCATCATATGGGGAGAATTATTATTCGGCCTCCTAAAATTTCCTTTGTTTTCGGCATTTTGAGGATTTTTGAATGTTTTCTTCCCCTCCACCTTCATTTTCTCCATCTCTGAAGATAGAGACTTCACTATCTTGGTCAATTCATCTACTTGAGGGTGAGGCACAGAGGGGCCAAAAGTCGAGGCTTCAGATCTTCCCTTTGTCATGTCTGTATCAGTCTTATTTCTAAGTCTGTCAACTGCCAATACATTAGATTCCACTTCTATGGTTGCATCTTGCATTTGAGCTAGGGAGGTAGTTCTTCTTTCTCTCAACAAAAGGCAGAAGTTAGGGTCAAATGCATTAGCATAAGAGATTTTACCAGAGGATTATGTGGGTTTTATCTTAGCAGGGATCTTATTATACATCTTATTGAATCTTTTGGAGAAGTCAGAGATAGATTCTCCTTTATTTTTCTTCAAGGACCCAAACTCTGTCATGTAATACATGAAATCTTTTTTATCTCCCCACTGTCTCAGGAAAGCATCATCTAGAGCTTCAATCCCATCAATAGATCTACGGGCCAATCCCCTAAATCATTTCCTCACCTCACCATCAAGGCTCTGGATGAAGACTCTCATCCAGACATCTTCATTTTCAATGTTCAGGTTGTCTGCATAACTGTAGAAGGCAGCAAGGTGCTCTTCAGCAGTTATGTCCTCTTCCCCAGTGAATTTAGGCATATATTTCAAGTAATCTCCAGCAGGGAGAGGATTCATGGGCTGAGGTAGGATTAAGGGGGCATATCTGGCAGCCACTATGGCATCCATTATGTTTACAGGGGGATTAGCACCTGCCATAGGGACAATAGATGTAGGAGAACTAGGAGGAGAGGAGGTTCGAATCAGAAAGACAAGAACTGAGCTTACAGGAAGGAAGGGGAACAACAAGGAATTTGGAGAACAAGTTTGAGGGCTAAAAGGAACAGAATTTTCCCTTCCTTCGGCAACAGTAGTAATAGGAGAAGGGGTGGTAAAACCCGGGGTAGGAAAATCTTCTGAGGTGTTGGGCCTGAACCAGGGTACCACCTTGGGGGAGAAAGGAGTGATAAGAGTTTCTCCTTCCAATTCAATACCAGGAGGAGAAAACTCAACAAGAACACTCCCAAAATTTAAACTACGGGAAACTCCAATAGAAGGTAACAAAAAATAAAGAGATGCAGGCATTGGAGCTTCTATAGAATTATGAAAATCATCAGAAAAATCTGGTTTAGCAGTAGAAGTACCTCCTCCAGAGGCCTTTCCCTTTCTAATAATCTTCTCTAGGTCAGCTTTAGGTGGCACTAAAGGCAGCTGAGGAGTAGGCCTTGTATGTCTGCCTCTAGAAGCCGTGACTGAAACAATGGAGTCGCTTGTGGGTTCTCATCAGTGGAGTCGCCCCAGTGGAGTCGCCAGGTGCACAGTAGCAATCTCAATAGTTATGATATTTGTTTCACCTTCAGAATCAGTTAATCATTTTCGTTCAATGCCGGGGAAAATATTCAATTTTGTCCCTGGCAACGACACCAGAAATGTTAGAGTCAGAAGTCACTCCTGGATTGCGACAGGAGAAGAGCCCAACGCCCATCAGTTTTATGTCACGAATAATTTAATGGGGGTGGTCGAATGGATAGAGACCCTGGAAGATATTGATTTAACTTAGAAAACCAGGCCTGGTATGCAAGAACATGTGAGGTCTTGATATAAATTCAGTCAGTATGTTGAGTATAAAACGAGCAAAGGGAAGACTTGGTAGGAGAAGTGAATAAGAATGCTTTGGGCATCATACCTCCCAACATCTTGAGAACGAAAAACTCAGATGATAAGATCCTCTTGGTTCAGAGTTTCAGGGAACTGAAAGGTGACTTGAATGGATCCTTCAATTCCAATTCATTCAGCATTGAGAAAATACAAGAGCTAATTAGAAACAATGTGACTATCACAGTGATCAAACATACATCATCCTATAATAGCGCAACTTAATTGGATCCTCCAATTCCAAGTTGTTCTAACACAGTGTTAACAGAGAGATGGAAAGAGGCTGACATTCATTAGACAAGAAGTCTCAAGCACCAATACATAACTAGAGGAACCAGTGCTTCATCAAAACTTTACAATCGGGAGCCTAGCTCAACCATCCCCCCTTACAAAAATGGAAAAACTGCCTACATATACTCAAAGCAAACAATCAGCAGCAAGATCGAGTCACTACATATAAAAAAAAAAGGTACGTCTGCATGTCTACTGGCAGACTGCACATGCAATCTCTGGATCGTGGTGCGCTTATGTCAGATGCAATCAATTTCCTGGAAGCTCTGTGAACGAATCAACAAGCCTTTAATCCTCTGCTGGATTTTCCATTTATGGTGGAGACGATGTCTAACCACCACCAACAACCTTAATAACTGCTTCCTAGGGATCGGGAATGGCCCCAGTCAGCTCTGTACCTTTGGGACATGGAGGCCTCTTCATGTTGCCACCTGGATCTGCTAAACGGCTTCATGGAAAGATGTGGAGGTGGACGCGAAGACTAAGGCAACAGATGGGAAGCGGTGAATGAACGGTGACCAGGCAAGGACAATTTGGCATGTGTGATGCAGAAGTAAGAAGAGGAGAGGCCGGGTGGACGGAATATAAAAGGGGGTGAAAGGGAATGGGATATGCCACAAGGGTGAGTGGAAGATAGATGGCAGGAGGAGAGGGAGGAAGTAAGTGGTCTGGAAGTGGTGGGGGTCGTCGCAAGGAGGATGTGGCGCGATAGCAAGGGGGCTCGCACTGGAAAGCCTCCCATATCGGACCCCCCCCCCCCTTATTAAAGTTGAAGGGCCAAGGGGGGTCGGAATCAATTGTGCATTGTATATCTAGGCGTCCCAATCCTGATAGTTGAGNCCATTAAAGGTAGAACGGAAAGGGGGTTCCTAAATGGAACCTCAGCTGCAGATCTTGGCCATCCAGATCTGTGTGCTCATTAAAATAATGTGTCCGCTTCTAAAACCTTGGGATAAATGGATTTTTAGCCCATTTTTTGACCTTCTTCTTGTCGTAGGGGACATTTCTTCCAGGAAAATACCCCATACTTGATTATGTGCTAACAGGTTGTGTGATATGGTGTTTATTTGTGGGCTTCAACATGTTTGTAAGGATTATGAGAGATTTTATGTTATGAAGATGAGATGTTATATAAAATTATTGTGATTTGGATCCTAAACAATTTGAATTATTGATTATTATATATTTTCTCTTTTGGTTGTTAGAGTTTATGTCATTTTGAAGAGATTTTAGTGTTTTAAAAAATGATAAATATTATGGTTGATTCATATATAAATGAATCAAATAATTTAGATGGACAAAACTATGTAATTTATTGGAATTTTAAATTGCATATGTTGATGGAAGGCTACAATGTTTGGTCAATCGCATGTGGAGATGAAGAAAAACTAGTTGTCCTAGTAGCCTCAGTTCAGGATTGAGAGTGATGAGAGACCAAACCGAAGGTGCTCTTGGGGATGTCCGCCAAGGACAATATCATTCCGCACATCAAGGAATGAAAAAAATATTATGAAACTTGGGAGACACTTAAAGGTTTGTATGAGACGATGAACACAAATCGTGTGTTATTTTTGAAGAGTAAGCTTCTTTCAATTAAGATGGAGGAGAATGAAAATATTAGTGATTTCTTTTCTAGAATCAAAGAACTGGAATATAAGCCATGAGATATTGGTGAGAATATTTCTAGTACTAACCCAATTACTGTCACATTAAATAGCATGTTGGATGAATATCAAATGTTTATCACTGGTCTTACAGCTAGGGAAAAGCCTCTACTTTTGATGAATTGACGAGTATTCTTTTGCAAGAGGAAGAACGCAGAAAGAATCTTAATAACGGATCTCACAAAGGAAATCCATGGAGAAGAAACAAACAAGGCAAGCCACATACAAAACCAAATCAAGGCAAGGCACCACCAAGCAAAAATATAAATGAGAAGAGGAATGATGGATGCTTCTATTGTGGTAAGTTTGGACATTATGCTAAAGATTGTAGGAGGAGGAAGTTTAATGAGTCCAAATGTATCAAACATTGAGGAAATTTTGTTGATAAAGGTACCACAATAGGTGATGATTTCAAAAACCTCAAGTTGTTTGTTTTTTATGTTGTTTTATGAGAAAACTATGATGATGTTAATGCATGGTTTATTGATTCAGGTGCTTCAATTCATATGTCAAGTAATAGAAATTGGTTTAATACATATCATGAAAATAGTAATGGTGCTCATATCTATCTAGGAGATAATAGATCACTTGAAATTAAAGGGTATGGAGATGTATGTCTGACTTTACCTACTGTTGAGGTGAAACTTATCCATAATTTCATGTATGTGCCAGACATAAAGAATAATTTAATTTCAGTATCCACCATTGCAGATCAAGATATAAAAGTTGAATTTTTTAAGTCACAATGTGTTGTGAATAACATACAAGATCACTACAAAGTCATAGCAAGATGATCAAGAGTTGGAGGACTGTATAAGCTTGATATTACAAGGAGAGATCATCAAGTGTTGACATCTACAATTATGTCAATGGAAGATTTATGGCATCAAAGGTATGGACAACTAAACCATCATTATCTTGTGTTTCTTCAGAAGAAAGAAATGGTAGAGGGTCTTCTAATGATTAAGAGTGAAAATATTGAATGTGAAGGATGTGCGTTAGGTAAACAACATATGGAAGAGTTTCCTACACATACAGATAAAAGGAAACATGAAATTCTTGAGCTAGTGCACACTGATGTTTGTGGACCCATGCAAACTAGATCTCTTGGAGGAGCATATTATTTCCTTATCTTCATTGATGATAGAACTAGATACACTTGAGTCTATTTTATGAGAAAGAAAGGTGATGTTTTTTAATATTTTAAGGAATTCAAGAATATGGTTGAAGAGAAAACATGAAACAACATCAAGATTCCCAGGTCATATCAAGGAGGTGAGTACTCATTAGGGGCATTCGTTAGGTATTGCAAAAAAAATGGAATTCAACAACAGTTTATAGTGCCACATACTCCTTAGCAAAATGGAGTAGTCGAGAGGAAAAAAAAAACCTTGGCTGAATGTGCTTGCAGTACGATTAAAGGTAAAAATATTTCTAATGGTTTTTGGTTTGAAGCAATAAGTACTGATGTGTATCTGAAGAATATGATTGCTACAAAAAAATTAGAGAACAAAACACATTTTGAAGCTTTTTATGGATATAAACCAGAAGTTAGTCACTTGAGAATATTTGGGAGCAAACCATTTGCTCATATTCCAAAAGAAGATAGAAGAGCGCTTGATGCCAAGCAAATCAAATGCATACTTATTGGCTATTGTACAAATCATAAATCTTATAAAATGTTTTATCCTAACACTCATAAAGTGTTTGCAAGTAGAGATGTGTTGTTTTATGAAAATGTAGATGAATTATGAAAAATAAGTGGTTATGATGTTAGGAATCTACCTAAATAAAATAAGGAAAGTGCTAAAGAAGAAGATGAACAAGTTCAAGGTGAAGCCTCAAGTATCATAAATCCTACAAGCAGCCAAAGCATGCCTAGAAGAAGTGAAGGAACTCCACAAAGAAGCTAAGAACTAAGGAGGACAATAAGACAATCTAAGACCCATGTCAGGTATAAATATTGTGCCTTAATAACTCAAGCTATGAATGTTGTAGAGCCTTTAAATTATGATCAAGCTAAAGACCATAAAGAATGGATGGATGTTGTGAAAGAAGAATATGATTCTATAATTAAAAATGAAACATGGAAATTGAAAAAATTCCTTGAGAACAAAAGCCTCATAGACTCAAAATGGTTGTTCAAGTATAAATTTAATGTTGATGGTAGTATAGACAAATACAAATCTAGATTGGTTTCCAAGGGTTATTCACAAAAATAAGGGATAGACTATGAAGACACGTTTGCACCTGCAGAAAAAATGAATACTATTAGATTAAGGATTGCATTAGCTACTAAGTATAATTGGTAGCTACATCAGTTAGATGTCAAGTCGAAATTTATGAATGGAGAATTAAAAGAAGAGGTTTATCTTGTTCAACCAGAGAGGTTTGTAAATCAACGTCAAGAACATCTTGTATGCAAGTTGAAAAAAGCTTTATATGGACTTAAACAGGGACCCGAGTCTTGGTATGAGAAAATTGATACATTCTTCTTTCAACAAGGTTTTATAAAAAAACAAAAGTGATCCTAATCTGTATATCAAGAAAGATGGAAATGGTCAAATTTCTTTGATTTCTTTATATGTGGGTGATCTTATCATAATATAAAGTGTTATTGGGTTGATTGAAGAGATCAAAGTAAAGTTGTCACGAGAGTTTGATATGAAGGATCTTGGACAATTACATTATTGTTTATGCCTTGAGGTATGGAGGGACAATGTAAAGACCTTAATCACACAAAGAAAATATACAATAGAGGTAGTCAAGAGGTTTAATATGAACAAATGTAAACCAATATCTACTCCACTAGAACATAATGTCAAGCTCAATAATAATGGTGACACAAAAGAGGTGGATGGTACTTTGTATTGACAATTGGTGGGAAGTCTGAATTATATCACTACAACCAGTCTGGATATAACATATCCAGTTAGTATTCTTAGTCATTTTATGGATAAGCCTCATGGAAGTCACTAGAAATCAACGAAGAGAATCCTTCTATATTTAAAAGAGACTATTGATTTTGGTATTGAATATACTAATGATTTTGATGTTGAGTTGACATGCTTCTCAGACTTTGATTAGGAAGGAGATCCAGATGACAGGAAGTCTATTACAGGATATGCATTCAATATTGGATCAAGGATCGTGTCCCGGAGCAGTAAGAAACAACCAATTGTTTTTTTCTCATCCATTGAAGTTGAGTACAAAGCATTATGTCGTGCCACCTGTGAGACAATTTGTCTAAGGAGGATAGTTGAAGATGTTGGAGCAAAGAAAAAAGTACCAACAATCATCAAATGTGATAACCAAAGTTCTATCAAATTGGCAAACAATCTAGTGTATCATGCTAGGTCAAAGCATATTGAGACACACTATCATTTTGTAAGAGAAAATAAACAGTCAAATGAAATTGATGTATTGTATTGTAGCACAAATGATAATTTTGTTGATATCTTTACAAAGCCTCTTGCAAAGGCTAAGTTTGTAATATGTAGAGATAAGATAGGTGTTGTAAAGGTTCTTTAATTAAGGGGGAGTGTTAGTGAGTAATTAAACAACCAAGTCAACATGGGAGATGAAGAGGATAAGCATGCAATGAATGCACCGACTCAACACCGACTCTGGTAACTTATCGGTGGCTAAGAAATGTCTAGAAGAACTAATTCTAACCTTTGATCTTGAACTTGATCAACGATGAAACTCATCTAAAAAATGTATAAATACCCATTTTTGTAATGCAATAGAACAAGTTTTTTGTGTGTTTACACTTAGTCGTGTGTGTGTTTGTCTTATAAGAGCTATATATCGTTTAAGGAATGGTTCAAATTAGAACAAATTAAAGATTTTTGTGATGAGATAATCATCACAAATGATTTTGGTATTTCAATAATTACTAATCATAAAAAAAAATCCATTGTTTGAGAATCTAAAATTTTAGATATTTCAATAATTTGCTTAAAAAATAAAAATATAAATAATTTTTTTGTTTTTTTATAAAATAGAAGATCAAATTACTAAAATCTTAAAATCTTAATAAAAATACAATATGAAAAAAGAAAAAATCATTTAACATTATAGAATCCTTAAAATGAAGGTATAATATTAAGACCAGAATAGTTAATTTCTTTTTACTTCTGTGCTTTCTCTACCCACACCCCAATCTAGCTTCGGATTTGTGGATAAAAATAAGTATATATATACACGGAAGAAGAATATAACAATACGAGTCTTAGTTTTACTCGAGCTTGAGTATTTTTGACAATTATTTGAAAATGTTGTTACACTACTAATTCACGATCTATAACCTTTTTTTAATGAGATGTGGTTATTATTAATTTTCATTTTCATTTAAAAAAAATTATTAAAAAATTATATTAATTTATATATTTGAAATGTGAAAAAAATAATTTATTTATTAAAAATATATATATATATATTTATATTATTGAAAAACTTTAAAATAAGATTAGTTGATATATCATTGATTTTCACAATGGTTTTGGTTTAGATTTCTTATATTCTTTACGTATTTACCCATTACCTCCCAAAATTGAATGAACCAAAAGATTCCATAACCACATGACTTATAAGTGAAACCCAATTGAATATGATACTTAAACTAAAATTAAAAACAAATACAAATGGAAGTATACTAGAAATTAAAACATGACACTATTAAAATATTGTTCAAATTATATTAACCTATATTTATATTTTTTTATGAGTATAATCATGCCTAAACTACATGTAACTGCCTCAAATCTTAATCACTTCTTAACTACTCGTAACTGCCCCAAATTTGCATGTTTTTGGAAAACATATCTAGGCCTATTATAATGTTGTCATTCTTTTTAAAGCATGCCAACAAGAAGCTTACGCTTCCTAGAGGTTCCCTATGAGAAATCCCCATCTATCACAGTGACATCAATCTACCAAGGTCTTTATTGTAGATGTGTCCAAACCCACTATATTTTCCTTCCTAGTTGTTCCAAAGTAGTTACATATAGCGTAAGATTGAATATTGTTCTTTTCCCTCCCCTTACGGTAGGCATGTTGAAAAACTTCAATGTTAGTCTAAAGACACAAGAAATACAGAATTAAAGAAAGAAATCAATATCAAGAAGGTACATGACAATTGAATTCTTAGAACAAATACTCGGTGCCTCTCAGTTGTCGCAACATTACTATTAATTTCAAAATGAGTACTAAGATCCAATTTATAGAGAGTACCAACCTTGGTTTCCTCATCCAATACCAATTCACCTCTCACAAGCTTGTTGTAACACCCTATTTCCTCCAGTTTGTAAATATAACTATAATGGCCAAGAGACTATAGCAAACTCAATATGTGTGAATGTTTGATTTGATGGACCTTTGTATAAAAGGTCAATGAATTGAATGTAAATTATGTTATTTACTAGAAAAATTGATAAGTGTTGCATGAATGTTGGAAGGGGGTGTATTAAGAAAGACCACAAATGCTATGAAAAGAGATGGTGAAGGGGACTAGGGATGGTTACGTTAACCTTCATCAAACCAGTACCTTACTGGATTTAAATTGCTCAGGGCCAGAATAGTCCTCTAACCCAGAAATGAATTACAGCCAGGTTGGTAGGTGGGAAGACCTCCTCAAGAGTTAATGAGGGAATGGGGCAGAGCACCCATCTGTAAGGCTTCCAAACCTGACCACGGACTGGGAATTCGAGCCACACACAACCTTCTTGAGACAAGAAAGAAAGGAAGGTATGGCGGATAGGGGAAGACCGACGAAGAGTGCAGAGATGAGAAGCTAAGCTCCCTGGTTCAAGGAAGAACGAGGAGATAAGCGTTCTGGTTGCAGGAAATGGCTGAGAAGGTTACAATACAAGCTGATAAACGAGGTCGTTCCTCTTTGCTCGGTATCGTGTAAATCATTGCCAATCCTGCGGGAGAAGGAGAATAACCTTCATCCCTATCTATCTCTGTGTCGGAAGAAGAGATTCAATCTAAAATCATCGTGGTCTACCTTGGGGGTGGCTAGTGGTAAATCCGTTAGGAGTGAATGAGCCTATGGTTGGGTGGAAACGAGCACCCCTTCTAGCAGTCGCTTCACGTTATCTGGTTCTGATAAGTGTTTTCATACTCTATGCATTGAATTGGGAATTAATGGTTGCATGCATGTATTTACATATTTATAAATGGTTTCTGTATTGAAATGGTTAAGTTATATGGATACGTTGACTTCCTTGAGAACTTATGCTTCTGTTTTTCCCATATGCTCCAGTTTAACCCTCGAAGGTGTTTTCCCAGGGAGCTACCTAACAGTTCTGGAGTCGGAGCAAGCCTCTTGGCATTGCTACCGTCTTGGTAATCCCATGGGTTTACCCCGCCCTATTTCAGAACTTAAAGTTATGCGAGATAGGAAGTCGTTTCCTTCAAACCAGTAGCCTAGGAGACCTTAAACTCGCGCCCATGGCCTTATCCAAAAATCGGCTAAGAGTAGAGCTCATAGCCCAAGAGTTATCAGAAATTCCATGTGACCTGGGTCTAGGAACCCTGCGCTAAGCCCGAAAGGAGCTAGCTCTTGATGGTTTCGAAGTTTCAGGAGCTCGAAGCTCTAGGATGCCAAACTTCACAATAGTCAAAATTACCCGAATTCCCGGAGTAACAAGAGTCGTAGAGGAATCAAGAACCTAACAGAGGAGATGAATGTGAGTCATTCATCGAGAGGAAAACTGATTGCAGTCGTCATATCGACCTAAAGATCCACTAGAGTTAACGGATTAAACACCAGTCGTTCGATTAGATCGATGGTTGGGAATCATTGCGGAGGGCGAAGGTGAAATTAATGGACATGCTAGTTCACTGTCCACAATCAACAAACGTATTTGATCTCGTTGGGGTGTAGGATCAACAAGCATGATTAAAAAGAGTCGGGCAAGCACTTTTCATATTGCAAAGATTGAACTCTCCGATAAAGAGCGAGCATATTGGGGTTCCGTAATCATTGTGAACCATCGATCTGTGAACAAATTGGTATTGGCCGGATCTCAACCATGAGATCTGAGGGATGTTGAAAAACGATCAGACCAGAGCAACGAGACACAATGACACCATCCATGGTGACATGGATTTAAGATTGATGAGCCACATGCCACCTAGATTCATGTGCATCACCTACCCCATAGAGCCTTTGGAACATGACATGTGTCATCCCAGGTGAGGGCACATGTCGCCCCTGACCCATCTACCTGTCAGCCCTGGTATGTGCCCACCTAGACAATGTGGTTGGTGAAGGGTATGGAACTCTGGGAATCCGAGACTTCATGAATACAGAGGATTTGGGATATAGTATCATAGAGAGTCCAAAGGGACCCGAAGTGTCAAATTGTTGTAGTTCATCGTGATCATTGAATAGAGAAGGACGCGTGGCAAAAGATCTGCCACTTCAAGGAAAAGTCACTCCAGAAGAAAAGTGGTATTGCGTGGGTTGATAACTCTCGAAGGTTGAAGCACCATAGTTCATCGTGACCGTTGAATAGAGGAGGGCGCGTGTCAGAAGATCTGACACTCCGAAAGGAATTCACTCCAAAGGTTTCTGTGTGTGAAGACGCAAGAACTGTCGAAGCCCGCAGTCTCGAAGTGAATTAGGGTCACCAAATTATCTAAGAACACGCGGAGTTGGATTGTGAACTTCAGATATTTGCCACGGATTCGCGCAGGGGTTGTCTTGGCACCTGTTGTCCTGGCATCTGGTCATAGCCCGCAGTCATATGCGAGTATAGATGGAGGTCTTGATTTCTTAAGAAGAACGAAATTTTGACACCCCACCATGGGTGTTTTACAAATTGGTATCAGAGCGTGGTTGCAACACTTGGTCTGCTTGGGCTCATGAACAAGTCGCGTAGGAACCTTATTTAAAGGAATTTTAAGGGTGATGCCCTATTTTAATTCTCCCTCATAGAGTCGGGTTAAACTTTTACTACAGAAAATAACAAATTTTTCTACTATGTGTGTGTATTTAAGAAATATGAACTGTGTGTTGTCTCTGAATTAATAGATTGATGACTAACAATGAATGTTTTGTCAACACTCAAGCAGTCAGTGAATAGCGGGAAACAAAAAGTATAAAGGATGGTGATGTGCCATGAAGTGGGGGATGGCTACCACAATAGAGACGAAGAATCCGATGAGAGGAGGGAAATGGAGACCCCTTCGGATCTGGTTGAAACTGTAAGGAGCCTCATGGCCAAATTACAGAGTTGCAAGGCTAACAATGAGAGACTAATAAAGGAGCAAGAAAAAAAATGGAAATTAATGCAATTTTGTTGCAGAGCTTATTCGACATACAGAGGTAGCTACAACATGGACCTGTAACCAGTCATGTGGATCGATGGCATAGGAAGATAAGTCAAAGTCCACCTGAAATACAAAAATGTAGTCCCATAAGTGGTCGCACAGGGAGATGTACCTCGAGGAAGGCCCACCCTAGAGGTACGGGACACTCATCAGGAGAGTCCTATGAAAAGAAAACTGGCAACTTCGAGGGATCTTCTAGTATCAAAACTAGCTCACATTCTCAAAGGAAAGGAAAGAAGTGAAATATTTCCAAAAGTCGTGACCCTGAAGAATTCAAGAAAGCCAAACCACCCTCTTTCGATGTGGAAATTAAGAAAGGGGAAGAGGCAGAAGCTTAGTTTCTTGGTTTAAAGAAGTACTTCATATTCCATGACTACTCTGAAAACTTGAAAACTTGAATATTCATCTTCAACCTGAATGGGAAGGCTTCCATTTGGTGGGAAGATCATAGGAATGTGAAAGGAATCCATGAGAAGGACTTATCATGGAAACAGTTTGAGAAATACTTCAAGAAGAAGTATCTGTCAGAGAAATACTTTGACGGGAAGAATAAGGAGTTCTATGAACTCAAGTTGGGACAACTCACTATAGAGGAATATATCAATAAATTCCTTGAGATGATAAGGTATGTAACCTACATAAAGGATAAAAAGGTAAAAGCGCAACGATTTATTAGTGTGTTACCTTAGTCCTACTGGGATAGGATTGAGTTTGATGAGCCAAATACATTAGAAGATACTATCCGGAAGGCAATGTATTTCTATGAACAACTCGGAGGTCGGACAAAACCTCGCGAGGATTGGAAGAAGAAGAGTAGCCCGGGCTTCAAGAAAAAGGGTTTTAAATCCTCAAGATTTAAGAACTATGGGAAGGACTCTAGGATGAGCCTCTCTACTAAAAGTGTGTATCAACAAAATTTCCCCTCCCAGAGTGGAAACAAACCTTTTGGAAAAACTCCAAGAAAAACTAATAACCCAAAGTGAGAACCCTTGAAATGTTGGGGTTGTGGAGAAGAACATCTGCTAAGAGATTGTCCATATAGAGAATAGAATAGCAGGAGAATCCACAACGTCCAAGAAGCTACCACAATCAATGATGTGGCTAGGAGCATGCCACAGATTTATGCAGCCTTGGATAATAAACAAGTCGACTACCAAGCATCAGTGGTGGATATGGAAGGTATGATCATCAACCATTTAGTTTCCATTTTAATTGAACATGGTTCTAATTTGAGTTATGTAGCCCCTCGGACTGTTGATAAGTGTAAAATACAACTAGTTAGACATGTTAAGACATGGTTAGTACAACTAGCCACTGAAACCAAAAGAAAAGTAGCAGAGGTCATACCAGCTTTCCAATTCATTATGGATGGATTGCCCACCCAAGCAACCCTTAACATACTTCCCCTATGATCCTATGACTTGTCGATTGGTATGGACTGGTTGGTTGCTTATAAAACTAAGTTGGACTGTTACCATACAACTTTAGAATGTGTAAATGAAGAAGGGAGAAAGATAACCCTCCAAGGGATTTAGAAGCCTGTCTTAGTGAGACGAATATCAGCCCTTCAAATGAAAAAGTATTGTAGAAAGGGATGTCCTCTATATGCAATTCAAGTGTTGGAATATGTTGAGGATGACAAACCAAACCTAGAGGACCACCCCATATTAAGAGAGTATAAAGATGTGTTTCCAAAAGAGGTGTTGGGTCTACCTCCGAGAAGAGACATTGACTTCTCAATAGAACTTGCACCGTGAGCAGTGCCAGTGTCTAGAACACCCTATAGGATGAGTACACCCGAGCTAGTTGAGCTCAAGCTACAGCTAAAGTAAATGTTAGAAAAAGGCTACATCTGGCCCGGTCTGTCTCCATGGGGAGCACCAATCTTGTTTGTGAAGAAGAAATATGGCACACTCCAACTATGCATATATTATAGGCAAATCAATAAGACAACCATAAAGAACAAGTACCCCTTACCAAGAATTGATGACTTGTTCGACCAATTTGGGGGTGCTTCCATTTTCTCAAAGATTGACTTAAGGTATAGATACCATCAAGTCCGAATCAAGGATGAATACATCCACAAAACAACCTTCAGGACCAGATATGATCACTATGAATTTGTGGTGGTGCCATTTGGATTAACCAATTCCCCCGCCACTTTTATGTTCTTGATGAACAATGTACTCAACAAGTTCCTAAACAAATGTGTATTGGTTTTCATTGATGATATCCTAATTTACTCCAAGAACAGAGATGAGCATAAAGAACATCTTAGACTTGTACTTCAAGTACTAAGAGAGCATCAACTCTACGCTAAGTTTAGCAAGTGTGAATTTTTCCAGAAGCAAGTACATTACTTGGGCCATGTTATTTCTGAAGAAGGGGTGGCAGTAGACCCTGACAAGATCAGATCTATTATGGAATGGAATACTCCAAAGGATGTATCTGATATCAAATCCTTTATGGGCTTAGCAGGATACTATAGAAGGTTCATAAAAGGATTTCAAAGATTGGTTGTCCAATCATTGCCCTCCAGAAAAAGGGAGTTAAATTCACTTGGGCATCAGAATGTGAAGAAAGATTTCAAGAACTGAAATACCTTCTGACCCATGCACCCATGTTGAAGATTACAGACCCTGATAATGACTTCCTCGTGTGTACATATGCCTGCAAGGAAGGACTCAGAGGAGTCCTTAGGCAAGAAGGACGTGTAATTTGCTATGAATCCAGAAAATTGAATGAGCATGAAATCAATTATGTGACCCATGATATAGAGTTGGTTGTCATAGTGCATGCTTTAAAAATGTGGAGGAATTACCTCCTGGGTAGTAGGTTTGTACTTATGACAGACCATTGTGGATTGAGGCACCTGTTTGATCAACCAAAACTCAATGCCAGTCAAGCTAGGTGGATGACTCTCCTTAGTGAGTTTTATTCTGAAATCAAACACATCAAAGGAAAGGAAAATAGGGTGGTCAATGCCCTTAGTAGGAGTGTGAAAATGATTCACCTGACAGCGGTAAACACCTGTGAAACTGATGTCAGGGAGAGGGTCAGAAATGCGCAAGAGACGGATGAATTTTTCAAGAGCATGACATCATACCTAAAGCAAGAGCCAACAGGGCTAAAGTATGAAGGCTATCAAATGCTTGATGAAGCCCTACTGACCTACAAAAATAGATTGTATATTCCAAGTTGTGACAACTTGAAGAGGTTCATAATGGATGAACTACACAAGAGACCATATACAGGTCACCCAGGATATCAGAAAATGATCATGACCACTAGGAAACAATTTTATTGGCCTAGATTGAAAAAGGACATAGTTGAATATCTAGCTAAGTGTCTAGAATGCCAGCAAGTTAAGGCAGAACACCGGCACCCAACAAGGTTGTTACAACCTCTACCAATTCCAGAATGGAAATGGGAAACCATCTCCATGGATTTCATCACCGGATTACCAAAATCAGCCAAGCAAAATGATGCCATCATGGTAGTGATGGACAAATTGAGAGAGTCTGCTCACTTCATTCCTATCAAGTCAAATTGCAAGGAATATATATTTCCAACATCTTCATGAAGGAGATATTCAAACTGCATGGCATGCCTAGGGATATTGTGTCTAACAGGGATACAAAATTCACTTCAAGATTTTGGAAATCCTTGATGGTTGGTTTTGAGACTAAATTGTTGTTTAGCACATCCTATCACCCCCAAACTGATGGACAAATAGAAAGAGTAAACCAAATATTATAACACATGTTAAGGATGCATGTAATGCATCATTCTAAGAAGTGGGAAGACTACCTGCCATTGGTATAGTTTTCCTACAACAACGGTTATCAAGAGTCACTGAAGATGAGCCCTTTTGAAGCCCTCTATGGTAGACAGTGCGAGATTCCAATCAGCTGGAGTAATCCAATGGATAGAATTACAATTGGACCAGACATGCTAAAAGAAATGAAACAAGAAGTGATTTAGATAAAACAAAATCTGAAAATTGCCCAGGATAGATAGAAGAGCTACATCGACAGAAAGAGAACACCCATAGAGTTCAAGACATGAGACCATGTCTATCTCAGAGTTAGGCCCAGGAAGAGTTCCCTGAGAATGGGATCTTGTGCCAAGATGACACCTCAGTATTGTGGACCCTTTGAAGTCTTAGATAGAGTGGGACCTGTAGCCTATAGGCTAGCACTCCCTCCCATAGTAAAGGAACATAATTTTTTCTATGTTTCATTATTGAAGAAATATGTACATGATTCTAATCACATAATTGACTGGCCTATGATCCAAGTGGAGCTAAAGGGAGAATTCCTGCCAGAACCTCGATGCATACTAAACAGGAAGGAAACCCCACTCAGGAACCGAACCATTGCACAGGTGAAGGTGCAGTGGAAACACTTTGGCCCAGATGATGCTACGTGGGAAATGGATGATGCCATGAGACAGACATATCCATTTTTGTTCACTTCTATATATACAGAGCATGTTGACAGATAGAACATCGAAGATGATGTTCCTTTAAGGGGGAAGGAATTGTAACACCTTGTTTCCCCCAGCTTGTAAATATAACTATAATGGCCAAGAGACTATGGAAAACTAAATATGTGTGAATGTTTGATTTGATGGACCTTTGTATAAAACATCAATGAATGTAAATTCTATTATTTACTAGAAAAATGGATAAGTGTTGCATGACTGTTGGAAGGGGGGTGTATTAAGAAAGACCACGAATGCTATGAAAATATATGGTGAAGGGGACCAGGAATGGTTGTGTTAAACTTCACCATATCAGTACCTTACTGGATTTAAATTTCTCAGGGCCAGAATAGTCCTCTGACCCAGAAATGAATTACAGTTAAGCTGGTAGGTGGAAAGACCTCCTTAAGATTTAATGAGGGAATGGGGCAGAGCACCCTTCTATAAGGCTTCCAGACCTGACCACAGACTGGGAATTCGAGCCACATGCAACGTTGTTGAGACAAGAAAGAAAGGAAGGTGTGGTGGATAGGGGAAGACCAACGAAGAGTGTAGAGACGAGAAGTTAAGCTCCCAGGTTCAAGGAAGGACGAGGAAATAAGCGTTATGGTTGCAGGAAACAACTGAGAAGGTTATGATACAAGATGATTAATGAGGTCGGTCCTCCTTGCTTGGTATCGTGTAAACCATTTCCAAGATCATGCGGGAGAAGGAGAGTAACCTTCGTCCCTATCTATCCTTGTGTCGGAACAAGAGATTCAATATAAAAGAATTATGGTCTAGCTCAGGGGTGGCTAGTGGTAAATCCATTAGGAGTTATTGAGCCTATGATTGGGTGGAAATGAACACCCCTTCCAGCAGTCGCTTCACGTTATCTGGTTTTGATAAGTTTTTTCATACTCTATGCATTGAATTGTGAATTAATGGTTGCATGCATGTATGTACATATCTATAAATGGTTTCTATATTGAAATGGTTAAGTTATATGTATACATTGGTTTCCTTGAGAACTTATGCTTCTTATTTTCTCATATGCTCCAGTTTAACCCTCAAAGTTGTTTTCCCAGGAAGCTACCTCACAGTTCTGGAGTCGGAGCAAGCCTCTTGACAATGCTATCGTCTCGGTAATCCCACGAGTTTGCCCCGCCCTATTTCATAACTTAATGTTCTGTGATATAGGAAGGCATTTCATTTAAAACAATAGCCTGAGAGACCTTAAACTTGCACCCACGACCTTAAACAAAACTCGACAAAGAGTAGAGATCATAGCTCGAGAGTCATCAGAAGGTCCATGTGACCTAGGTCTAGGAAACCTATGTTGAGTCGGAAAGGAGCTAGCTCTTGATGGTTTCGGAGTTTCAGGAACTCGAAGCTCTGGGATGCCAAACTTCACAATAGTCAAAAGTAGCCGAACTCCCGAAGTAACAAGAGTCGTAGAGGAATCAAGAACCTAACAGAGGTATGAATGTGAGCCATTCATCGGGAGGAAAACCGATCTCAGTCATCAGATCGACCTAAAGATCCACTAGAGTTAACATATTAAACATCAGTCGTATTGAAATCATTGTGGAGTGTGAAGGAGAAATTGACGAACGTGCTAGTTCACGGTCCACAATCAACCAACGTCGTTGATCTCATCGAGGTGTAGGATCAACGACCATAATTAAAAAGAGTCGGACGAGCACTTTTCAGATTGCGAAGATTGAACTCTCTGATAAAGAGCGAGCACATTGGGGTTTTGCAATCACTATGAACCATTGATCTATGAACAAATTGGTATTGGCCGGATCTCAACCGTGAGATCTGAGGGATGTTAAAAGACGATCAGACCGGAGTGACGAGACGCAGTGACACCATCCATGGTGATGTGGATTTAATCTTGACAAAGCACGTGCCACCTATATTCATGTGCATCACCTACCCCATATAGCCTTTGGAACGTGGCACGTGTCATCCTGGTTGAGGGCACGTGTCACCCTTGACCCATATGCATGTCAGCCCCTGGTATGTGCCCACCTAGCCAACGTAGTTGGTAAAGGGTCTGGAACTCTGAGAGTCCAGGACTTTGGGACTCCGAAGGATTTGGGGTATAGTATCGTAGAGAGTCCAAAGGGACCCGAAGTGTTGAAGTGTCGAAGTTCATCATGATCATTGAATAGAGGAGGACGCGTGGCAGAAGATCTACCACTTCAAAGAAAAGTCACTCCGGAAGAAAAGTGGTATTGCGTGAGTCAAGAACTCCAGAAGGATGAAGTGTCGGAGTTCATCGTGACCGTTGAATAGAAGAGGAGGTGTGTCATAAGATCCAACACTCTGGAAGGAATTCACTTCAAAGGTTTGTGTGTGTGAAGAATCAAGAACTGTCGAAGCTCGGAGTCCCTAAATGAATTGAGGCCACCAAATTATCTGAGAACATACGGCGTCGGATTGTGAACTT
Source organism: Picea engelmannii (assembly GCA_009831015.1). NCBI lineage: Eukaryota > Viridiplantae > Streptophyta > Pinopsida > Pinales > Pinaceae > Picea > Picea engelmannii. Next base: position 120,497 of record ML793298.1, on the reverse strand, counting down.
CATAGATTTTCCACTCCAGAGTAGTCACATAGGGGTTGTCTTGGCGCTTGTTGTACTGGTGTCTGGTCATAGCCCGCGGTCATATGCGAGTGTAGATGGAGGTCTTGATTTCTTAAGAAGAACGAAATTTCGACACCCCACTATGGGTGTGTTACATTTGCACATAATCCTCATGAAAATCACATCAACCCCTGAATTAGTAAATTGGCTCATCGAAAGAAGATTCCTCTTCAGCCTAGGTACATGTCTTACATTAAGAAAATACTTAATTCTTCCATCTCTATGTCTTAATGGAATGGATATCCTACCTACTACATTATAGGCTCTATCATCTCCTAAGAATGTCATCCTTCCATCTAGCTCTTCATAGGAATAAAACCATTTCCTATGAGGATTCATATGGAATGATGCTCTAGAATCTATAAGTGATGCTTCACTATAGGCTTGAGCAAATAAACAAGAGCTAGAAAAGAGCTAGTAAAATACATGACCTTTTTTTCTTCATCCTTCTTGCTAGTAGAGACCACCACAATGGCATCCTCTTTTTTATTTCCGTTGTAGAGAAGGAAACCCTTCTTTATATGCCTTTTTTGGTTTCATTTCTAGCACAACAATCCACATTTCCTCTTCCTACTAGTTGATCTACCCTTGGACTTGAATCTACTATGAAATCTAGATTATCTTTCTTTTATTGAGAGTGACCTCTTGTAAATAATTCCTTTGATTTTAAAGACACTTGTCTTAATAGTCAAGTCATTTTATCATTTAATAACTTTCCCACAATGGTATCAAACTTGGGGCTATCCCCACAAGATCCACTAGTAGCTATTACCAAATTCTCAGATGAATCTAGCATACTTTAATGTGAGGAGTAATACATTAATCATCCAAACTCCATTGATTTCCAATGGAAGCTAATTGTTTTGTCAATGTATTAAACTCATTTAAAAATGCTCGACAAACTTTCTCCTTCCTCTCCAATTTGTTGTGGAGAATAGGGTGCAATTTTCTACCTTACAATACCAAGCATGCATTTCATATAACGCTTCAAACTCGTTTTAAGAAATATGCACTACCATTGTCAATTCTTATGGCTTTCACCTCTCTATTGGTTTGTCTCTCTATCATAGCAACAAAATTCTTGAAGGAGATAAAGATCTCACTTTTCTTCTCTAGAAATGCAAGAATCATTATCTTGATTGCAGATTTTGTGCATCCAATGGGCATGGAGCAAAGTTAACTCGAATTTAACTTACTTGTGAATTATGTCCATCCAATGGGCATGGAGCAAAGTTAACGGTTAACTTTGCTCCATGTCACTTGGATGGACATAATTCAGAAGTAAGTTAAATTCGAGTTAAAAATACAACCCATATCTTCCGGTTGAAATCATTTATAAAATAAAAGTAATAAAATATTAAACTACACCCGAAGCCACTTTTGTAGGCCCACATATATGTAAATTCAATAAGTCTAATATCTCTATGACTCTATGAGAGATTGAAGAAAACTACCCATTACACATGATTCATGAAACAATCAATATCAAAATTTATACCTTTAACCAACCATTGAATGTCTTGTAGACTTTGCTCATTCAAATGACACGTGGACTCTTATGCCAAAGCATGCATCCTCCAATTTATTTATATGCTTCTTTACTGGCTTGACTCTTCTCATCCAAATGACAAATGGACGCTTATGACAAAGCATGCCTCCTCCAATTTCTTTATATGTTTTTTTAGTGGTTTGACTCTCCTCATTCAAATGAGACATGGACTCTTATGCCAAAGCATGTCTCCTCCAATTTCTTTATATGTTTTTTTAGTGGTTTGACTCTTCTCATTCAAATGAGACATGGAGTCTTGTGCCAAAGCATGCATCCTCTAATTATTATAGCATTACTATTAACCTTAACATAAATAATAACATCCAATCTATAGAGAGTACCAATAATGATCCTTACCCAATACTAATGCACCTCTCACAAACTTGTATATATTTTGGATAGGGTTTATCACTCTAAATAAGTAATTTAATATTCCCAATGCCATCCTCGGAAGAAATAGGCCATTGGAATTAGTGTTGTTTGCAGAGCAGTGGATACAAGTATAATTTT
>ML793298.1:97919-118278 GCA_009831015.1 Picea engelmannii | reverse complement strand
AAAACTTAGAGACGAATTATCAAAGCAGTCTTCTATTCATCTGTTGAAACATCGCATTACAAATTGGAAAGATCGAACACGTCCCGCTTCTCTTGAGTTCTTAGTACATAAAAAGTTGGATTCCTCGAATGGTGATTTCCTTTCAATTTAAAGGGAAATCCCATCGATACAATCATTACAAGGCAGATCTGAATCCCATACTAAATCGGATTTTCTTTCTAAATTAGCATAGGGTGTCCTATCTTCACGCAACTGACTGCTAATGCAGAGGCTGGACGAAGCATTGTTGTTACGGCTGGTGTAACGACTTCTTCACATAGCTGCTAATGTTGTTTCAGTATCGCAATTCACGTCCTGTTCAGCCACGTGAATTGCGCTCTTGACTGTGTCGGTTGACTGCTAGCTGTCAGGACTCGTGTTTCAGCATCGTGGCGGCCTCCTCTGTGTCTCAGCATCTGCACTTCTGAACTGTGTAATTGCTCCGTGTTTTGGCTTATGCGTCCTCAGATTGTGTAGCAGCTCCGTGTTTCGGCATCTGCATCTTCGGACTGTGTAGCAGCTCCGTGTTTCAGCAGCGACTTTAGATAGTTCTGTGTTTCAGCATCGGCCTTGAATACTATTCTGCAAATATGGATACTTATGCTCTTCTAATCAATGGTTAGGTTCAAAAGTAATGTAAAGTATTATGCAAAACAAATTAAACATATAGTGATGAGAAAGGACGTTGTATACCTTGGAGTGATCAGATGAAGTGATAATATGAGTCTAAATACAGGTGATGAAGGGTATAATAATGGCAAAAAGTATGGGCAAAAAGGTACAATATGTGGTCCCAACACTGGCCACGATGGATCCCGAGCTTCAGTGCCCGGGCTCGATTCTTGATTGCTTCTATGATCATGGCGATTTTATCGTACTCTTGGTCCTCCTGCACAAGTCCTGCAAGGAGATCAGACTTTTCATTTCTGTGAAGTGTGATGACTATCCCGTCATCCTCTTTACACACTATTACAGACACCTGGAGAAGCAGCAGGAGGAATGAGATGATCCGATTGCAAGCCACCATGTTGAGAACCGTGCAGAAAAGCTGATAATTAACACTGGGCATTGAAATCTCTGATATTAACAAGGGTTGTATGGTACGCAGTCCCTGTGGAGTTAGTTGGGAAATACATGTTGAACAATGAAACTTAATATAACTAAATGCACATATTTAAATTTCACATTTATGCTCTCGCTCTGGAAAACCCTAGTTTCAATCTCGACGCGACTCGCTGCATGACCGAACCAAGACACTCTGCAGCAAACCACCTGCCAAGAGTGGGCATAGACAGTCTCCTGGTCTAATCCGTCAGGATGAACACAGAAGAGGGGGGGCAACCCCCCTCATATAGCAATGTTACGGCCAATGATTGATCAGGCACAAGGGAAAAACGACCCTCTTTCGAGCCGCCACCGCAGATGCGCGATCAACTCCTTGCCAAAGAACAAGGACTTAGCAAGGAAATGGAGATGGAAGCCAATACATCCCATCCAAAAGCACCTCGCGGGTGGGAGCCTGGAAAATGCATCCCACAAACGGACAAACCCCCGAGATACCTCATAAGCTCAACAAGAGTGGGTGAACATACCCAGTTCATGAGAGAGCATGCCCTCATTGGAAAATTTCTGGGACTATGGTCATCTGAACGGGACCTGAACAAATGGATAAAACATTGGTGGAACCCCAAAGGCGATTATGAGTTTCAACTCAGCTCTAAAGGCTTCTTCACAATCATTTTGTATAACCCAGAAGACCAAGATCAAATCTTTGAGAACGGCCCATATTTCTACAACTTGGCAGGGTTATTCCTAAGATTCTGGATAGAACGCTTCAGCCCAGACAAGGAGGATTTCACGATGGCACTAGTCTGGATCCGCCTCTACTCCTTGTCGCAGGAGTTCTGGCTGGAGAAGATTCTCATGGGAATAGGAAATATCGTGGGTCACTATGTCAAAACTTCAGAAGCCACAAAGCAAAGGAAATACACTTCATACACCCGAATATGTGTTTATATGAATATATCTAAGGCTCTACTAGGGGCGGTAACCCTGGAATATCAGGATGAAGATTAACAACAAACACTGGACTACGAGCATATCCCTTTCCGTTGCAGGAAATGTCATGAACATGGCCACCTGTTCATAGACTACCCTCTGAATAAGCAAGCTATCAAGGCCAGCGATACCACACAGAAATATGGCTTCACCACTATTACAGCTAGAAAGAAAAACCCTCCAAGGAAGTAGATCCTAGACCCCAAGCCTAAGATCTTGACCAAAAACTCATACGAGATACTAAACCAGCTACCGGAAGATGAAGAAATCCAAGATCCACACAAAGAGACGCAACAAGGAAAAGGAAAGAACCAAACCCCTTCCTCCTCTGGCCCAAGCCGGGAAATCTACCTAGAAGAGAGAGGAGACGGAGACGGCGACATCTTAATGCAGATGGACGATTGAGATCTAGCAGGCATTGACCTAGAAGAACTTGAGGAAGCCCTCAACCAAAAGGATCTGCAAGCCCTTCTTGAAGAGCAACTCCGAAAGGTACACAAAGTTTTTCTTGACTCAACAGCAGGATCCACGACATGCTTAGGCATAGCCATGGACTTAGTTTCGGGCTCAAAAAATATACCACGAGAGAACAAAAGAAGGGGGCGCAAAACGACACATCAACTAATCAAGGAGGCGGGAAATCTTATGATCAACTCAGGACAGATTCATAAGCTCTCAGAGGGATAACTCCACCCAACACACCCCTCATTATGATGAAGATCGTCACTTGGAACATTAGAGGACTCAATGAATGATCCAAACAAAGGATCCTCCGAGACTGCATCAAGGAAGAAAACCCAGATATTCTAATGTTACAAGAAACGAAATGTGCAGGGGCAAAAGCTGAAACCATCTTCCAGCGCATCTGCAGAGGATGTGATTTTGTTCTAACAGACTCCTCAGGGGCCTCAAGAGGTATGGCCATTTTATGGAACCCGAGCAACACTACTCTAAGTAGATCTTTTTCTACAATAGGCACAATAACGGCCCACTTTGAGGTCATAGGTTCGAATCAGGAGGGGACCATTACCAATGTCTATGGACCCCAATGTCAACAGGAAAAAGACAAATTTATGGAGAGGCTAGTTCTTATCAAATCATTGTTGACCACACCTAGCTGGATCATAGGAGGTGATTTCAACATGATCCTGTCGCTGGAAGAAAAAACAGCGGGAGAAAAAGGATGGAAAAAGACAGTGGTAAGTTCAAAACCCTCATTGAACATCTAAAATTAGTAGACATAGAAAACAACAATGGCACTTTCACTTGGTCCAACCACAGGTCAGGAAACCAACATGTATCCTATTGTCTGGACCGCTTACTTGTGGCTGAAGAACTAATTGAAAAGGACCTTTGTATGGAAAGTCTCATTCTCCCTAAAGCTGGATCGGACCACTGGCCAATAGCTTTCCACCTAGAAACAGAGGCAATACCCAAATATAAACCCTTTCGGTTTGAAAAATTCTGGCTTACACACCCAGACTTCCATCAGCTTGCAAAAGCTTGGTGGGCTCGGGAAGAAGTAGATCATGGTACAAGCATGTACAAATTCCATCAACGTCTCAAAAACTTCAAGCAATTGCTAAAGCACTGGAACAAGAACACCTTTGGAAACATATTCCAAAGCATGCAGGAAATAGAGAACAATCTAATGGAGATACAAAAAACCTTCATTTCAGGAACTCGAATTGTCGAACTAATGAAAGAGGAAGAGAAGCTACAAGCGCAACTAGAAGAAAGGAAGAAGCAAGAGGAAATCTTCTGGAGACAGAAGTCCAGGGTACAATGGCTCAAAGAAGGGGAAAAGAACACAAAATTTTTCCACAGGGCTATGGTGCATCGCTGACACATTAACAAAATTACTCATCTGGAGAATGGCCAAGGTAATCCAATCAGAGAACATACCCAAATAGAAGCAGAGCTTAATAAGTACTACCACAACCTCCTAACGGAAACCAGGGAGGATAGAGACACAACCATCAGACGAGTAACCAATGACATACCCTCTATGATGACCCCTGAACATAATGCAGCTTTAATGAGACCTATCACTCAGGAGGAAGTGGACCAAGCAGCAAAAGCTATGCCCCCAAGGAAGGCCCTAGGCCCGGATGGATTTACCACTAACTTCTTCCATCATTGTTGGGACATAGTAAGGAAAGAGGTTTGGGAGGTAGTAGAGGAATCACGGACTTCAGGCCAAGTCCTCTCGACCCTCAACGCAACCTTTCTCACACTAATTCCAAAATAGGAACGGGTCACAAATCCCAAACAATTCAAACCTATCGCTCTATGCAATGTAATTTACAAAATCATTACAAAGGTGGTTGCGAATCACCTCAAGCCAATTCTGCCTTTCTTCATTTCTAAGGAACAAGCAAGATATGTAGAGGGAAGACAAATCATGGACAGTGTCATTCTAGCTCATGAGGTCATCCATTCTCTCAAGTCGACAAAAACTCCAGTTATGCTGATAAAACTTGATCTTTCAAATGCTTTTGATAGAGTCAGTTGCCAATACCTTCGGGCCACTTTAAATTCTTTTGGTTTTGATTAGAATTGGGTGAACTGGATCTTAAACCTTACCTCCTCGGCCTTATTTTCCATCCTAGTCAATGGGGTCCCATCCCGGCCATTCTCACCATCTAGAGGTATCAGACAAGGTGACCCCCTATCGCCCTTTTTGTTTGTGCTCATGGTGGAAGGCCTGGGACGCTACATTAAGTCAGCGGTCCTAGAAGGATCCCTCAAAGGCTTGCCTCTGCACAACATACAACCGGCACCCTCACACAATCAATTTGTTGATGACACCCTACTCATGAACTCCCCAACGGCAAGAGAGGAAAACAAGCTTAACTCCATCCTTTCTGATTTCACAGAAGCGTCAGGAATGATGCTTAATCTAGATAAATCCAAACTCTTCTTCTTCAATACTCCGACTGCAGTCCAACTTCATATCTCCAAACTCCTGGGAATACCCAAGAGCTCCCTTCCATCCAACTACCTAGGCATTCCTCTAATAGAAGCAACAACAAGATCCATCTCCTGGGACAACCTCCTTCTTTCCATCTCCAATAGGCTAAACAACTGGACCTTCAGACCACTAAACATTGCGGCCAGGCTGGTCCTGCTCAAGTCGGTCCTACAAACCCTACCCACCTACCTTTTCACTGCCTTAGCAGCCCCCAAGAAAATCATCAAAGATATAAGGAACCTCCAGCGAAACTTCCTCTGCCAAGGCCTTCAACCTAACAAGAAGTGGGTGCTAGTAGGATGGGACAAGATCTGCACACGAAAAAGCATGGGAGGCCTGGGACTCCAAGATCCAGGGAAGATCAATCAAGTAATGGGAGCCAAAATGTGGTGGAGGTGGTTGAAAACACCAAATGTTTTATCGGCGCAAATATGGAAGATGAAATATGCTCTCTCCATACAAGCTAACCAACTTATCAGACACAATGACCGAATACAGGGATCTAATATGGAACACAGCATGGCAAAATAGAGGCCTGGTACAAGACCACGCTTTTTGGGAGGTGCAAAATGGAGAAAGTGCTATGTTTTGGCAGGACTCGTGGCAGCAACTCAAACCTCTAAATGACATGGAAGAGCTAAGGCCCCTTAAGCAGGCTCTAAACCAAGACACTCACCTAAGGGTGAAGGATCTCTGGAAACCCGAGGTTCAAAGACTGCAATGGCATCATTGGAAAACATCTAACTAGGAATTAGGGGTCCCAGAGAACTTAGACCTACAAGCTTGGCAACACTATGCAAGTCACCGAAAAATCCCCAACAGAGAAGACCCAGATATTCTTAGATGGGGGCACTCCACTGTTGGGTATGTGTTATATTATTTGCATGGGTGTGTGTGTGGGTGCGTCAGATACAACAACTACGTATGACGATCCCTACCACTAGAGCCCTGCCGTGTGCGCCAGGCGCTTTCCTAGGGGGGTCCCAAGGGGGGGCAGGTATGCCCCCCCCCTGGTTATGCGCAACGCCCCGAATTTTTTTTTTTGGGCGGTTTTTGCTATTTTTAGTGGATTTGTAAATTAATCCTGGATTAAGGGATTAGGGTTTTGGTATCTATGGAATACCTAAAAACATTGTATATATTGTATGGTGAATGGTGAAATTCGATATAATGAATATAAGAAAGGTTTTTCCGGTTGAGGGTTTCTAGTATAAAATCTATGTGTACTCTATGTATGAGCCATTGATTAATTTCTATATTTCTTAAGAATCTATATGCATTGCTTTACTTTGCAAGTTTAAAACTTACATCCACAACTGGAAACTTCTCAGTCAAAGAAGCCTACTACCTACAAGGCAATTACCAAAATCAGAAAAAGGAAAACATATGGAACAAGGTTTGGAACCCCGTGCTCTGGCCCAAGGTTTCCACCTTCCTCTGGCTTATTGCACACAATAGAGTCCTAACCCGGGACAACCTCAGAAGAAGAGGCTTCATTGGGCCCTCAATATGCGTCTTATGCCAACAACAAGAGGAAACCAAAGAACATATATTCAATAGATGTCCCTATAGTCAGTTGATTTGGGACCAAGGAGCTCAAATAATGCGTCGATCCAATCAAAACAGAAGCAACATCAGTGGCACGATTGAAAACGGTGACTCGACCACTTACAACAATCCTCTATTGAATTACATATGGCAACTCCTCCCCGGTTTTATTCTCTGGCAAATTTGGAAGGAACAAAACAAAAGAATCTTTCACTCCAAAGACTCCACACCAGTATTAACTTGGGAAAAAATTATCAAACTTGTCAAGGAAACAGTCAGAAGTAAATCCTGGAAAATAAAGGACTTAAATTGCAACCCAGAAGAGCAATGCATTCTCCAAAATTGGCAGCCCAACTTGATCAACAAACTGATGATCAATGCACCTAAAAATCAAAACAACAACCCAACCATCTGGACCCCTCCTCCAGTAGATTTCATAAAGATTAATTTCGATGGGGATTCCAAAGGAAACCCGGGACTAGCTGGCTATGGAGCCACACTTAGAAACTCCAGAGGAGAGATCCTCGTCCTGGTAGCGGGATATCTAGGGGAAACAACAAACAATGCAATGGAGTTAATGGGCCTACTGCAAGGTCTCCAAGTAGAAATTGCTTGACATAGCCATAAGCTCGTCTTGGAGGGGGACTCACAAATTGTCCTTCAACTAATCGCCAAAATCCTCCACGGGGAAAACCCACAGAAAATCTCACCTAGTTGGCGACTCTCCGGGCTGCTAGAGGAATTTAAAGGCCTCCTAAGAGCCAACCTTAGCATCACACCTTCTCACATGAAAAGAAAGGCAAACAGTGTAGCGGATTTCCTGGCAAACGAAGGAGTAACAAAGGAGACAAAAGATATATATTGGGAAGCAAACAGCTCTGGAGACTCATACATCTCAGAGCGATGTCAAGCTCTAGCCAACAGGGATCTCCAACCCCCAGATGGGGTGCCACGTAGAGAGGGAAGGACACGCAGATCAGAGCTGGGTGGTGCCATAAATGCTGGCCACCGGTTCCCATCTCCTCGCCATTAAGGATGGGAGTGAACCCAAGCAGCCGACACCAAACGACAAGGCCTCTCACGCGAGCGAGGAGGACGGTCGACCAGAGCATTAAGACCACAACCTTAATGGCCAAATTTATCAACTTCGCCCTTATCGATTGCCTTGGAGGATTTGTGATGCATTGGGAGATTACAGAGCCGAAGGCTGAACCTTCGGAGTGCAGGAACAGAGACACCCCTTCAGCCGGTTTTTCGGCCATAGTTTTGCTTCTACACATGCTAAGAGCGAGGGGACAGCCTTGCAGAGGCGCGACATGGTATGCATTCGACTCACGCAGGAAGCGACAGAAGAATTTTGAAAAAGCATTGGCTCTAGCTAGCAGGAGGAGAACCAGGAAGTCCAGGAGAACTGGAACGCCTCCCATGGCATATGTCGAGGAGATTGCTCCGGATGAATCCATCCATAATTACCTAGAGAATCTCCTCTTCATGGTCTAGGACAATTGGGATCCCCCCGCCTGTTTCGGGAAGGAGACCATACTCCCTGCTCCAAGAACAACACATAGTCCCAGGGAAGATGCTCCAGCTAAGGAATCCATGACTTGTTACGTGGAGGAAGAATTCCAGGAAGGCACAGAAGGAAACACCCATATCACAACCGGCGAACCTCATGAGGAAGTGGCACAGCAAAATAGGCAGCAAGAGCACCAGGGTGGAAGTGTAAAAGAAAGCAAGGATGAGACCGATGCGCAGAAGATAGCTCCCCTCTCCTCCACTCCATAAGAACTGCAGGACCAGCCACCACTCATTCACCCAGAGCACCTGGAATTAATTTTCAACACTCGCAGCATGGTGGACGACCAGATTTTCAAGGCCATCTGAATCAACCAACGCTTTGATATGATCTTCGCCACGTACTCCAACACATCCCCAAGACGCCAATGCCCCACATGCGCACAGGCTACGCGATTCCATCCAGACGAGGAAAGAACAGAGACGATGATGAGAACACCGGTTAAAAGGTTTTATGGATGCTCATAGTTAGAAACTTTTTTCTTTTGTTGCAAACCAGAGCTCTAGCTCAGTTAGCTTATAGCAATGTAGTCAGTAGCATAGTAAAGAACCGACTTAATCTAAGGGTAGCCATGTGTCCTGGTTTCCTTCAGGCAGGATGTCAGCCTGAAATTTTGAGTTTAGAAAAGTGGCATGGAATGGCCAGCTGTCTCGGTTTCCTCTCTAGGCGGGACAATTGGCATTCCAACAGAACTATGTAATTCTACAACTTTAATATAACAGGACCTGCCTTTTTACTTAAAAATATATATATAACTAAATGCACAAGTAATGAATATTTTTTGTTATAAGATAATAATTGAGGGTTGTGATTGGTGAAATTAATTGATTATGTAATTAATTCTACATATTGAAAGACTTATAAGGTAAACATTCTTACATATCACATACTCTTAAGAGGTCACAAGTTCAAATCCAGAGGGGGGTAGGGTATGTATACCTTCGTAGATTTTATGAGTCAAATTGTTGGGCGGAGGGGGGTACCTTGTCCCCCAAACAAGGGGGTCTCATACACCAATTTGGTGTGGTGGCTTGGCTGTGACCTTAAAAATAGATTAAAAAAAAAAATTTAAATAATCTCCTATATGTAAATGTAATATTCACCCTACCATATACATTATTCATATATATATATATATATATATATATATATATATATATATATATATATATATATATATATATATATATATATATATATATTTTGATTAGAATTGTTATTTTTTTTTATTATTATTTAAAACTTACAATCCCTTCTTATTAAAAAATGCAAAACCCTTCTAATTCAACTTTAATACTATAGTTAGAAAACTTTAGACATGAATATTATTTTCTATCAAATTAATTACCTTCAATTTGAGACTCCTAATCGTCCCCACTGAAGTGTAGAGTCAAATCTTATCATTTATTTCTATTCAAACTTTATTAAAATAATATGAGGAAGGTCTTAGCTCCTTAGTAACCCCTATCCAAGTAAAGTAACGAGAGAAGAATTGAATACTACTACGTACAAGTAGTAAATATAAATGAGAGTTGGTGATAACGTGTTCGGTTTTACGTCGAGCTTCTAGACGTGGATGTGATTAATGGTTTGTATGTCGTGGATGTGATTAATGGTTTGTATGTTGTGTAGTAAAACTTGTTCAGACCGCCCATACTCTCGTATCACACAAGATTCACCACGTAACCCTCTTCATATGGCCTTGTGTACTATTCCTTTTGGACACATAGTAATGGTACGTAGACAAAAGGCTCCAGGTATTCAAAGTATTTTTGTAAATCAAGGAACCAACTCATTTGAACAATAAAACAACACTTGGTAAATTTATTAATTGTGTAATTAATTATATATATGGAATGATGTGAAGCTTGCAATAACACATCAAAGATATTAGTCAATTAAATTTCAGAAAAAATATGTTTTTTATTATATAAAAAAATACATATATTAATTTCCTATGTTATACATTGGATATAGCACACAAATATAAAGTCAACAATAAACTAATACAGAGTCAAAGAGCAAACTCATTGCTATAGTCCCACACCCGAGACTAATAAAGATTGGAAATAATAAATAATCCAACCTGACCAAATATAAACAGAGATAACAGATTGAAGAAGAAAAAGTATTCCACTTGTACTTTACACGGATAACGAATTGAAAAAGAAAAAGTACTCATCCACTCATTCATTCACTGGTCCACAATCTCTCAAAAGGCAATTCATATCCATCTAATGAAATCCCAAGGGATTATTTTAATTTCTACCTTTATTCAAACTAAAACCAACCCAACCATTTCTAATGGTCAAGAACATGTGTTTCCTCTTAGGAGGTCACAAGTTCAAATACAGAGGAGGTAGGGTATGTATACCTCCGTAGACTTTACCAGTCAAATCGTTGGGCGGAGGAGGGTCCCTTTTCCCACAAACAAGGGGGGTCTCATACACTAATTTGATGTAGCTTGGAAGTGACCTTAAAAATGGATTATTATTATTATATTATTATTTTTTTAAGTAAAAGGCAAGTCCTATTATATTATAGCTTCAAAAAGGAATACATATGACACGCAGGTGCCAACTATCCTGCCTATGCAGGAAACCAAGACAGCTGGCCTGCCCACAGTAGCATGCAAAATCAAAGAGTTCATTGCGCCACCCTGCCCGAAGGAAACCAGGGTACATGTCCATTATCAATAGCAGTTTAGTAAGGTCTGTGCTAATGCTAACCATGCTAACAACTGAAGAGCTACAACTCTGGTAAACTACAACAGAAAAAGAGTTGGAAATCATGCGAAACAGAAGAACCTATTCCCCGAAGTCCTCGTAGGCGTCCTTCTCTTTTCCACTGCTGGCTGGGATGACATAAGGCTGAGCACAGGTTGGACATTGTCGCCGAGGTGTGGCACTGGAATAGGCCGCATAGAGCATGTCCAAGCATTGGCTAACGTGGACTGCTCTAAAAATTTGATCCTCCACCAGGCTTCGAACCTCAAAAATCAACTTCAGATGCTCCAGGTGTAGGAGTGGTGGCGAGGGCGGCGTCTTTGGCTTGGCATCCGTTTCTCGACGACCCGGCTGCTCCCTTTTCGGCTGCGAGTCAGTGGTGCTTTCTAGTAGCTCCTCCTCTACCAGGAAAGTGGTGGGCTCTTCATCAGGAGCGTCGCGTGGACCTGAAGTATCTCTCGAGCGGGGCGGTGCCGCTGCTTCTCCAATACACGTCAGGGGGTTCCAATTATCTGGAACGATAAACATCCTACTCTCAGAAAAGTCTGGTGGGAGCTCCATGTTCAGGACTTCTTCGACAAAGGTTCTGGGGGGCGAGCTCGTATCGATGGTCACCCAACGTCGCCTTTTCTTGGCCATGATCATAGCCCGTTCAAATCTCTTGTGTCGCTTCCTCCTGGAGTCAGCCGAATACCAGCCGGCTCCCCTGCGAGGCCTCCCCCTCGCCCGCGGCATAGCAAGAGCAAGGATCAATGCCAGGGTGTCGAGAGCACTGCTGCTACTCCTCTGCTCGGCAAGCTTCGAACGCACACTAAGACTTCCGGTAAGGCGGGTGAGGGCATAAATTATGGCTGCCGCCATTAAAGCCGAGAGCTTAATGCTCTGGCTGGCCGGCTTGTGATCACTCGTGAGAGGCCCCATCGATAAACGGAGGCCGACGGAGGTAGGAACCTTCATAAATAACTAAGTGTGAGGTGAGAACCATTATAAATGGCCTCTCCCTGCTCGCCTCCACGTGCCTCACCCTTTCCGCGTGTCACCCCATCCGGGATATTATTATTATATTATTATTAACCATAAAAATTAATAATAAAATTTATATATATATATATATATATATATATATATATATATATATATATATATATATATTAACGATTAAAATTAATAGTAAAGTTTTTTATGTTTGCTTTTATATATAGTTTTATTAACAATTAAAATTCATAATAAAGTTTTTTATGTTTGAATTTTTAAAATGATTTAATGTAATAGTTGTGTATAGTAAGAAACAAAAAGCTAAAACAATTATGAAATATTTAAAATTTATAATAATGTATTATTTATACATAATTTAAAAACCAAAAAAAAAAGTAAAAGTAGTTATTCCATATTTTTAAAAATTGAAATAAAAAAAATAAAGTAATAATACCTAATATTGTTTATCCTGACAACAATTGCTTATGAAAAAGGGGAATATATTACCTTCAACGTACCTACTTTAACTAGATAAAAAACATTATTATAATATTTTTCTTATTATAAGGTATAAAAATATCAAACATTAATTGAATAAAACAACATTATATACACGATGGTGTATTTTAAATCCAATGACCTACTTTAACTAGATAAAAAACATTATTATAATATTTTTCTTATTATAAGGTATAAAAATATCAAACATTAATTGAATAAAACAACATTATATACACGATGGTGTATTTTAAATCCAATGATATATAGAACATAAGGTTGAAATTTGAACATATTGATAAGAAGGGTTGTAGAAGTCTAAGAAAAAAATTGATTCAAATTTTTGGAAAAGTAAATAACAATGAAAAAAATAAGATACTTCTTTTGAAGATAAAGAAGCTCCAAAATGCTAGGAACTTGGCCATAGTAGTGGATTTCCAATGGTTCAACTCACTTTACATAAATTACTCTCTCGATCTAATTATAGTATAGATCATTATAGGTGAATTAGATTTCAATCTCCCTTATTAATTCCAAGGTTTGAAAAGTTGAGCGAATATAAGGTTTACCTTGAGATCTCAATGTTGCCTTGAGTTTTCTTGAAATAAGATTGTCTATTTGTACTCCTAGTTATATTATCGTTTTTATAATTTATAATTTTATTTTTTTTTTAGTTTTTATAGTTTATTTAATGTTGTATGATAAGTTTGATTCTTAAAAATTAGTTTGTAATGAGCAATAAAGTTGTTTAGAACCTCCTTTTTAAGGGGTTAGTTGAACAAAGCTTAAAGGATTTAAAGGTTAGTAAGGTATGTATTATTAGGTTAGTAGTATCAATTATAGATAACTATATTCAATCATAATTAACTATAATAATTAGGAAGTTAATAGGTTAATGATTAAAACACATTAATTAGTTGGTTTATTAATAACTAAATAAATTGTGATTTAATAGTTACAAAACATTGAAATGTTTATCTATTTATCTTTATATATACAAACTTTAATTTATAAATATAGTAAAGTTAATTTCAATTTAATAATAGAAAGAGTGATTAATAACAAAATATTGATAATTAAATAATTATAAATAATACATCAAACTTCATTTTGTTTTGAATGACTAAATAGTTGAGATAAACCTTCTTTAGAATTTTAAGTTAAAGTAAAGTTAATTAAAAGTTATTAAGTGTTTAAAACTTAAGAGTTAAAGTGAAATCAATTTTATAAAAGGTTATTATAATACATTTCAAACTGTTTTAAAATATTATTTTAAAATTTTGTCTAATTATAAAATAACATTTCATCAATTTTTTTTTTAAATCATTTTATTTCGAATAAAAATTAGTTCACTAGTCAAAAATCTTATCTTATTTTAGTAACTAAAAATTTTATCTTTTTTATTTAACTAATTTATTTTTTTTATTTAATTTGTTTATTGTTAAATTAATTTACATAAAATAAATTAAAAAAATAAATTTAACAAGTGAAATTTATATTCACAACAAAGATGTTTATATTTATTTCTCAAAAAGTTTTAATATATTAATTATATATAGTTTATTGGGAAAACTTAAAGTAATTATGAAATACTTGAAATTTGTAATAATGTATTACTTATGCATAGCTTGAAAGAAAAAAAGATGTTACAGTGGTTACTCCATGCCTTTAAAGGTTGAAGTAGAATTGGACATATCTAGGTGTTAGTAACTATTGACAATGTCACAAGTGTAAAATTGAAATCTTCAAAATCTTTTTTAAATAAATTGATTAATATAAGTTGTGGCATACTAATCATATCCATAACACTCCAAAATATGACCAAACTAGAACACACATGTCTTTCTCTACTTTTAAGCAAGAAACTCTCAAAGCTATTTAATATCAACTAATTATAATGAATCAATAATATTGTTATAATCTCATAAATGAATCAAAGTTTATTGGCTATATCATATAGTTAGAGGGAAACTTGTCCATTGCCAACTTGTAGAAAAATGTGGAGGAAATAATGAGCTATACCATTTGCATTGAGAAGAACTCCTTTGTATCCATCCTTTTCATTCATGATCGTGATTTCCAAGTTCAACCCATTAAAGATCAAGCCGAAGAGCAAAGAACAAAGGATGAGAGAGACAATGAAGGGTGAGTGCTCTTAAAATAGATGCTTACAAGACATTTTGCCAAAAAAAATAAAAAATTAATACCACTCATCTAGACATTCTTGTGAAATAATACTTGCAATTAATACCCTAATAGTGAAGAACGTGTGTTTCCTCCTTGGAGGCCACAGGTTCAAAACTAGAGGGGGGTAGAGTCTTTACATGTTGATTGATTAATATTGGCCCACTGTGATGAGGCTTGAACGGTATGCATCCCCCTGGCATGTGACCTCCATATTGGAGTGTTTCTAGACATCTCGACCTTTGCCAACCCCCATTTGGAAGTGTTTCTAGATGTCTTGGTCTTTAAAAAGTTAAAAATTCTTAATAGTACTATTTTGTTGGTTGTTGATTGATTGATATTGGCCCGTTGTGATGCGGCTTTAAAGGTAGATGTTCCTTTGGTGTGGGACCCCCTTATGGGAGTGTTTCTTGTGGGTTGTTGATTGTTAATATTGTCCTGTTGTGATGAGTCTTGAAGAGTAGGCGTCCCCTTGGTGTGGAACCCCATATGGGAGTGTTGATATGGGAGTGTTTCCAGATGTCTCAATCTTTGCCAAGTTATAAGTTCATGATGACTTGTGGATTATTAATACTCATTGACCACACAATTTTATAGATTAAAAAAAAATACTTACAATTCATGATAATCACTTCCCAATAATGTTATGAAGTTAAGTATGCTTAGATTAAAACATGTTACACTTAAAAATATTTAAATAAAATTAATATATAAAAATTGAATAGTTATTGTTTCTTCATAAATATATCTACAATATATCAATTCATATTAAAAAAATAATTTTTTTATATTTAATAATGGTTTAAAAATCAATATATTAATTATAAAAATTATTATTATTATAATTAATATTTTAAGAAAATATATTTTATATACTAATTATAAAATAAAATTTACTCAATTTGCAATTATCATATATGGCATGACATATTAACATATAACATAATCTTCTTAAATTAATAACAATATTTTATTAATAATAATACAATATATCAATTCATATTAAAAAATAATTTTTTTATATTTAATAATGGTTTAAAAATCAATATATTAATTATAAAAAATATTATTATTATTATTATTTTTTTTTTTTAAATAAAAAAGCGGAACCTCTTATATTATGACTTCAAAAAAGATTACAAGTGGCACGCAGGTGCCAGCTGTCCTGCCTATGTAGGAAACCAGGACAATTGTCCTGCCCATAGTAGCATTCACAAGAAAAGAGTTCACTACGTCACCCTGCCCGTAGGAAACCAGGGGGTCCATTCAAAATTGACAACAATCTTACTGAGCTAATGCTTACAGTTCTAATGATAACCATGCTAACAGCTACAGAGCTACCGCTCTGGTAAACGACTGCATAAAAAGATTTGGAAGACATGCAAGACAGAAGAAAACCTAATCCCCGGAGTGTGCGTGAGCGTCCTTCGCTTCTCCACTACTGGCTGGGATGGCGAATGGCTGAGAGCAGGTTGGGCATTGTTGCCGCGAAGTGGTTCTGGAGTAGGCCGCGTAGAGCATGTCCAAGCGCTGTCTGACATGGACTGCTCTGAAGAGTTGGTCATCAACCAGGTTTCGAATCTCGAAAATCAGCTGCAAATGCTCTGGGTGCAGGAAGGGTGGCGAGGGCGGTGTCTGCGACTCGTTCTTTGTTTCCCTTTGTCCCAGCACCTGCGTTTCTGTCTTCAATTCTATGGGACTATTCGGTGGCTCCTCCTCTACCACGCAGGTGTCGTGCTCGCCGCTTTGCGTTGCGCAAGGACCTGGGACTCCTGTGAAGCGGGGCAGTGCTTCTGCTGCAACGAAACAAGTCGAGGGATCCCAATTGTCAGGTACAGTAAACATTTTGCTCTCCGAGAAGTCTGAAGAAAGTTCCAAGTCCGGGTCTTCTTCCACGAGAGTTCTGGGGGGCGAGCCTGCTGCTATGTTCGCCCGACGCCATCTCTGCCTAACCACACTCACTGGTCGCTGAAAGTTCCTGTGCCTTTTCCTTCTAGAGTCTGTAGCATACCAGTCAGCTCCCCTACGGGGCTTCCCTCTCAGCCTCGGCATAGCAGGAGCAAGGAACCAAGCCAGAACTCCAACAACACTGTAGCTGCACCGCTGCACTACAAGCTTCGAACTCACCCGACGATTTTCGTCAATGCTGCTGGAGGGACAAATTATAATGGATGTCATTAAAGCCAGGAGCTTAATGCTCTGGCTACCCATGCTGTGAAATCTCGTGCGAAGCCCCATCAAAGAATGGAGACCAACGGAGGTAGTGTCATTCATAAATGGCTGTGTGTGGTGAGAGCCATTATAAATGGCCTCTCCCATGCCGCCTCCACGTGGTCCCATGCCGCCTCCACGTGGTCCCTCTTGCCCGCGTGTCACCCCATCCGGGGCATAAAAAATATTATTATTATAATTAATATTTTTAAAAAATATTTTTTATATACCAATTATAATATAAAATTTAATCAATTTACAATTATTAATATAAAAAATATTATTATTATAATTAATATTTTTAAAAAATAATTTTTAATAAATTAAAATTATTTTCTAATTATATTTTATAATAAATATTATAAAAATTAATAAAAAATATTTTTTAATTATATCTTATTATAAATATTATAAAAATTAATAATAATTTTATTATTAATTTATCATTAAAATGTGAAAAAAAATTATGATATTGATAATGATAATCAAAACATATTGAAAAACATGATTAGAAAAAACATAAGTAACAAAAAGGATGAAGCGTTATTCATCCATTTTCTCAAACATTTCTTATTTTGAATAAACTTTCACCGTCAAAATAGTTGGATCATCAAAAATTTAGACAATGGTTAGTTTCAATATCTTATTTGAATTAGTAACAATTAAATTTTAATATAATTGATCTATAATTAGAGATGGAATTTGTTAAATTAATATTAGTGATAAGGGATGAAATTTGATGGATAAATTATTTGTTCTTGAACATTTTACATTAAATTCTTTAAAAAAAATTGTTGACACTACTATTTTTTTTTTTTTTTTTAAATCTTAAAAAATCTATATTTTGAATAAAGTTTCACCACAAAAATAATTAAATCATAAAAATTTTACATAATGATTAGATGAAATTAAAATAAAAAATTATGGATGACACTTCTTTGACACTATAGATTTCAATATTGTAATTAGTAACAATTAAATTTTAATATAAATGAGACACAATTAGATATGAAATTTGATGAGAAAACTTATATAAATGAAACATTATTAGAGATGGGACATTTTGTCTATCAAGTAATTAAAAAAAAATGTCGAAACTATAATCAATCTTTGTTATCTAAAAAGGATAATATTATGATTCAAATCATTAAATTTGTCAACCTATTTCATTTTGAAATTCCAATACAAACGGAAACAAGATTTACCAAAAAAAAAAAAAGGGAAAATAATTAAAAATAAAAAAATATTAATGTAAATTGAATGTCAAATTTCAATTAGTTAAATTAAATCATATTTTAAATTAAAATATATAAATTTATTATTAAACAGAAATCACATTAAATTTTAAGACAGAGACGTGGTACTTAAACATTACATCCGTTCCTCAATTTATATGATTAAAAAATCCATTAATCCTATCCACTCTAAATATATTTAGAGGAATCAACTTAACCATGGTTAAACTTCGAAATCGCGAGGGTGAAGATTAAAATGTTGTGGGGCAAAGAGTGATTAAATAACAAAAAGGTGTAGGTTAACAAAATGCTGTGGCAATTTTTTTTTGTGATTTTTCGAAGTGGTGGAATAAGGTTGTTTCCTTCCAAGTTGGTGTGCAATAATGCTGCTAGGTAAAGAAATAATTCGTACAAGGGATGAAGTTTTAGCAATCAATACACCCTGTGCATCGAAATCTCTACCCGGCAAGTGCACCCAAATGTGCAATAAATATAAATAATTAAATGGATTAAAATCACAGTTATTGATCATGAATAAAGGAAAAGATGCAAACATGAACAAGGCTACTAGGTAATATATACCTGCCGAATATAATAATGAAAGTATTGTTTAAGGAAAAGAGTAGGCATGAAATGACTAGATGACATGAATATTTATTACAATAACATTGGGGGAAGTGAACGCAACAATAAGACTTCAAAGTTTTTGGCCAATAATATATCAGATAAATGAGATTTAAAATTTAAAATTAATCATTATTTTTTAAAACTTTAAATAAAGGGGTGTATATTTTATGGTCAACCATGAATTAATAGAAAGTCAAACCTAACTCAACACTATATACCATGCCTATCTGCAGGTATAATAACAAGAGAGGTGAATATTTTTATTTTTTTAATTTGGACAGTTGGTGTGAGAAACAATCATGTGACACAAGTTTTTATTTTTATTTTAATTACAACACCGCCATAAATAAGATAAAATTACTCGTTTCAAAGTTGTATCATACATTTTGGGAATAAAATTGTAGATAATTGGTTTTTAACTATAATAAAAAATTATAATTTTTTCAACTTCAAAGTTAAATTTTGATAAGTCAATTATGTTTTTTTTTTTTAACTTTTAAAATTTAAATTATTATTTTTTAATTAGAAGTAAATATAAGAAGTAAAATAAAGTAAGTGTTCAATATGGAGTAAAACATAGTAAAAATATAATAAAATGTGGAGAAATGAGGTGTGTGGAGCAATGTTGTATATGTCGTGTTTGGGAAAGTGTCGACGAGGTTCTGGAATATAACTTCTCGGTGACATCGGTGGAAAATATCGGAATATCTCGGAAAATGTCGCAAGACCTCAAAAAAATACAAAAACACTCATTTGTTTCAATTTTTTAAACTTGTAAAGCAACAACAACATCAAATAAACACATTGCTACATAAATATGAAAATACAACTAATAAATAAGATGCATAAGATGTCAAGTGGTCACATATCGTTACTAAACTGAAATTTCTAAAACATGTTCCTGATAGGATGATAGTAGATACAAAATCACATCAAATGATCAAAATAAATGTATCTCATGAGATGGATCATCATGAGGCATCTAGATACTAAATAGTACATGATAAAATGAAAATGATAGATCATAGGAATCCAAATCATTGATTTCCTCTAGGTCATGCTATAGTTGTTGCTCTAGCCCTTTTACGGGTAAAGGGAACCACTTT
The DNA here is from genome assembly GCA_009831015.1 of Picea engelmannii. Classification (NCBI taxonomy): domain Eukaryota; kingdom Viridiplantae; phylum Streptophyta; class Pinopsida; order Pinales; family Pinaceae; genus Picea; species Picea engelmannii. The sequence continues at coordinate 98,521 of ML793298.1, read as the reverse complement.
TCCTATGGAAGCAGTAGGTGGTCGTGGAGGTACTCCAGATGAGCTTGGAGTGGAAGCTCCAGCTTCTCCAGATGCTCCATTTGAGGTGGTAAGTGATGGGTACGAGGTGGAAGGAAAAGTGTGTTGCCTCCTCCCAATCCCAACGGACCCAAGTCCAACTCCAGTTATGGCTCTCCGTGAAGGTGGTGGTAGAATTGGATCCACTGGAAGTCCAATCTCCTCATCAACCTCTATATCCATTGGAAGTGGAACATCGTCGTCCTCCTCCTCCTCTGTTGTCCCCTCCTCCCTCAAATCATCTACATGCTCCTACAACCACTCGGGGGCCTCCTCCATCTCAAGCTCCTAAATATCCACCCTCCACTGATTGGTGGTGTTAATGTTATCCAATGAAATGGATTCTATGGCAGGTTCTTTGTTAAGTTGCTTCACCCACAACCTTAGATTGTAGTAGACATATACCAGGTCATTAAGGCGTTGGATACCTAACCTGTATGAACATTGAGAGCTATAGTTAGTGATGGCAAATAAATAGTAAATTGTAAATTGTAAAATTCATATATATATATATATATATATATATATATATATATAAACAATTT